>JAQGCN010001077.1:0-11790 GCA_034699725.1 Friesea truncata | reverse complement strand
GGATTTTTTGAGTTCTCACTTGTAGTATTTTACAGTATTCGATCTCGGATAGCTTGGTCAACACACCACCAAGTCTCAGAAGTGCGAATTCTTTCTTGGGTAGGGTCACTACCTCGCTATAGCTTACTAAATAACTGTTTTAGTGGTTTAATATCTTGTAGAACACAGGTAAAGAAAACCGTAAATACCCTAAATAGAGATGGAAAACTTCAATTTCTTCATTATTGTAAGAATTTGCGAATTTATACTAAAGATTGTAAGAATTTACGAATTTATACTAAAGATATCAATCTTACGAATACCTTTTTCGGAGATTTTAGTATATGGCCAATAGAACAACAAATTAAAGAAATTGTTCGCAATCCATTCAGAAGACAATTCGAAAAGATCGATTTCGCCTATTATACAGAGTTTGATATTTTGATTTATTTAACAGTATCTGAAGCATTCAGTTTTCATCAAATTAAAAAACCCTTGGATAAAACCATGAACACTGAATTTTTTAATGATCTTAGCCTATCACTATGTTTAAGAAAAATGACATCTGATGGCTGGGACTCTCAGGGATTAGTTCTACATAAATTAATTGTTGTAGGAAATGTTCATTACAACTTTTTAACCTGTGATGGGATTGGGAAAGAGATAGACTTAAGCTTTTATGTAAAACCGTATAGGAGTAATGTATGGATGTATTTTCTACTAATCACCGTGTTTGGTCTGCCATTTGTGCTATTACTGGAACTTATTAATCTCAAGCGTGGAAGTGGATATATCTTTGAATCTTTAATAAAATTCTACTTGTATTTACTTTCATCTTTAGTTGAGTTCGGTCCAAACATATTCAGTGCCCTCAGAAAAAGTTACAAAGTATTTGGTTTAACGGTTTTGTGGATGATTAGCTTGCAATTAATGTTAGTAAACTTGTATAAAGGTGAATTTGTATCTGAACTTACGTCTCCTCTGAAAAAATCTGTAAAATGGACAACTGTAGATAATATGGAAAGTTTCATTTTCTTCTCAGGTACAAAATTTATGGAAAGTATGGATCGAGTATTCAAACAAAGCAACAGAATTCTATATACATCAGCTTTTATACCTTGCTTTTGTTACCCTGAAGATGACTTATTTTCGGAAACATTATACAGTGTTTTAGCACATTCGTATGTGAGTTGCTCAGATAACCGCAAGTGGATTAAATCGCTTAAACTTAACCAACCCTTAAGTATGATTTGTCCTAAGGATCTAAAATTGGATTAATTATTTCAAATATACAAAAAGGACATGGGAAATTTTTCAAATTTTTTAAAATCAAACAGAGATGCCTGGGAAACTGCTCGTAATATCATGCGCACAATGTTTGATGATATAACTTCCAACTCTCATACTTATATAATACCGAATGAAAAAAACATAGAAAAATTAAAAGGATTTAATAATTCAATATTGTTATCTTTTAATGAAGAAATATTTTACCCTACTCGAAATTTACAATACTTTGTAGCAAATGTACTGTCGCCAACTTGTGACCGAACGGCATATATCGGCACAGAGAACGAATTAGATGAATTTATATTTTACACAGGTGTAAGTAAACCAGGTTCACAATTTGCAAAGGGAAGAGACACACTTTATCCTGAATGGGATGTGTGGAGTTTTTATCTAGATCACAATTATTGTGGTATTTCAAACAAAATCGCACACAGAAGAGTACAAGATCTAATCACTTCAGGTATATTTCAAATGTTGAAGAATTTTTTTAAAATTAAATACCCTAGTAAAACACTTATAATTGCAAAGAAAATGTCTAAATGGAATTCTGAGAATCTAAACGTAAAACCTTTGAAATTGGTATCAAATATACTGACTGCGTATATAATTTATATCGTATTAATTTGTATTAGCATCCTTGTAATTACAGGAGAGCTAAATACGGAAATAGTGATGCGTTACTGCAGGAAGTTAATAATGTTTTACGTACTCACCTCAAATAAAATTAATATAATTTATAAACTTTGTCAAACAAAATTAATATAAGTTTAATTATTGATTTCTGGAGGTTCAAATTTAAAACAGAAATTGTTTTCAATTTGTAGATTTTTAGATTTGTATAATAAAGGATTACGAAGAAAACAGAATTAATTAAATTTGAATTTGAAAAATGGAAGTTTTCATAATATTTCAATGCAATAACATTTATTTCTTTAATTATAAAAGTAAGGTAAGACGAATAAAAACCCTGTAACCCAGGGGTGTCAAAAAGTAGCGAAAGTGACCTAAGGCCCTAAGGTCTTAAGTTGCATGACCCGTCTCCGGTCTGTCTTAATTATTTTTGAACAACTTTTGTATAGTTCATTTTTTATGTTTATAAGCGACTTCAACATTGACCATGGCGTGTTAAAAGTGACCTTAAAAGTTCACCACAGACAAAATGTCAGAAGAAAAAGTTGTTCAAAATTTAATTGTAAACAACTTTTGTTGAGGTCATTTTTGAGGTTATGAGGAAATCCGAGGTAGACCTTGACCTGCGGCCTTAAGGGGTCACGGCAGAAAAAATGTCAGAAGAAAAAGTTGTTCAGAATTTTATTCTAAACAACTTTTGTTTGGGTCACTTTTGAGGTTATGAGGAAATACGAGGTTGACCTTGACCTGTGGCCTTAAGGGGTGACGGCAGAAAAAATGTCAGAAGAAAAAGTTGTTCAGAATTTTATTCTAAACAACTTTTGTTTAGGTCACTTTTGAGGTTATGAGGAAATACGAGGTTGACCTTGACCTGTGGCCTTAAGGGGTCACGGCAGAAAAAAATGTCAGATAAAAAAGTTGTTTAAATTTTTATTCTAAACAGCTTTTGTTTGGGTCATTTTTGTGGTTATGAGATAATCCAAGGTTGACCTTGACCTTTAGCCTCTAGGGGTCACCATAGAAAAAAATGTCAAAGATAAAAGTTGTTCAGCATGAAATTCTAAACAACTTTTGTAGAAGTCATTTTTTGGCTTATGAAAGAACCAAAAAAAAATTAAGTACTTTTCGTGTCCAGCGACAGACGGACAGACAGACAGACGGGTCCAAAAACAATACGTAGCTATCTATCGCTCCGTAATAAAACAAAATGTCTTATCCCTAAATTATGAAGATTGAGAGCCGAATGTGCTCGTAGTGTAGGTAAGAGATACACTTTTAGAATGAAAATGAAGTAAAAGCTCAAAAATTGCTATAAGGCAAAATAGTTGAGCTTTTAATAGAAGCAAACAGAATTTTAAGAATCATTTAAGGTAACACTTGTCAAAATTAATTTTGCTAGATAAATGAGCAGCACTTACTTCCTACTGGATTGTAAACTGATTTAATTGTACAAGTACACCAGCATAGTCCTCCTGCTACACAATCTCCGCCTGAGTATCCTTGAAATTGGCAATATCTCGCACAAGACGGGCCAACACTGTCCTCACAAGGATCATTGTCTTCCGGTGGATTCTATTGCACCAAAATAATGCACGTCTTAAGAAATTAATTTAATAATTTTGATTACCGTTATTGGACAATAGCATCCACAGTTTAAGCCTTGAAGTCTTCCAAATGGTTTACCAGCATCACGACACTTTTCTCTACAAATACTTTCAAGAGGATAAAATATTGACCATCCACTCACGTTTAAAACTATTCCAATAAATATAACTAAAGTTAAAAACAACCTTTCATACCAGAATCCCATTTCATCATGGAATATTTTTCTTTGTGACAAAAATAAAACTGTTGAACTTTAATTTTACCTATGCCTGTTGGGGTCTCGGGTTGTACGGTAACAATAGAATTTGTTTTGGGATATTAACGGTTTTGGTGGATTCTATTGTCCAAGAAAAATAATCATTTATTTTCAGAAATATAATATGAAACAGGTAAATAAAGGGTTATCTGATTCTTAATTCTTAAATGTCATTAAATGCAATAAGTGAAAATTACGAATAAATATTTAACAAAAAAATTTATTTTGTCCTAATTATTTTTCACAAAAAATATTTGTAAGAATAATTAACTGAGCAAATATAAAGATTTATATAATATTTTACACAAATGTTTGTTAAAAAAAGTAAAATGTATTTTGTACATAATCATTTGGTTAGAAGAATGTAAGAGTAAGAAGGCGTATATTCGAAGATGGAGATATTTGTGCTAACACACGTTTAATAACTTTAAATAACATTTAGAGGGTATGCTTTAGGATAAAGGAGATTAAGAGTAATAAAATTGGGTATTCAGTTGAATTCACAAGACGAATCAGGAATTTCACAAATTCTAAAGCTACTAAAGTAGAATAAAATTATTAAAATTCACAAAATTAGATTTTTGCTGTTTGTAAGTGGTTTAAATAATAAATACATAATTCAGTTAGGAATAATACAATCACAGACGCAATGATGAGCACACTTAATATAATAAACGAAGATATAATTTTCCAATCTGTTACTTGAAATGGAAGTGGATTATTTTCTTCTTTAAATTTTTCAATCTCGTATTTTATACGCTTTTTATGAGAAAAAAAAATTGTTGGAATTAATATAAACAGAATGATAAAATTTCATTATTCCTCCTTCAATCAAAATATTTCCAATTTTATAAACTCTTTCTTTAATCATTCTACTATAATAATAAAGTGTATTTTCAATTACGAAATCTTGAGGTATATTATAACATGTTGATAAATTATGACGATTCAACATGGAAAAAGAAAAAAAACTATACTATCAATTGGTATTAAATAACTCACGTTGCACTCACTTAACTTTTTATAACTAAATGAATATCTGGTTGTATTTGGATATGTTATATATTTATGGTAAGGTAGAGTCATTTTAGTTTTGTTGAATAATTCAAACCACAATGTAAGATCACTCCGCCGATTCGTTGGCATTAATTTATATTTGTTATCAATTATTAGTCCTTTTAATGAATTAATTTTAATAACTGGTGGTGGTACTGTAAGTTTAGAGCTGATAATTGATTCATAATGCCAAAGTATTTTACAAAAACAAAATAAAAATATTATTATTAGAATTCTAAATAATCTTTCTTTGATTGTTTTTTTAAATTTAGTTGATAAATATGGTAAAATAAATTCAGAAATAATAAATACATGTGAAGAAAGTATCCAAGTGTATGTATCAAATGGTGATGACCAAAAATAAAAATAAAATGGCTCACGTCTTACTTCTTTCATACAATAAAAAAATAAATCTAGGGAAGTACTTTTACCAACATATGCTGCATATGTAGTATAAGCTGGTGTAAAATTTAAATAAGCACTTAACGCCTCTGGAAACATATAATCATCCATACAACCAATTCTGCTCTGAGCCGTGGATGCTCCAAAGGCTGTGCGGCAATAATTTATTTGGTTTGTGGTAAGTTTCCATTGAATTTTTCGAATTCTTACTTCTACTTTCCACCGATAATAGTGTTTATTCCAATGATTCCATACTTCTAACCATTCTTTAAATGAATTTGAATTTGAATACTTGGACCAAGAATCAACTGCGTATGCTTCGTAATAAGAATTGGTAGAAAAATATACCTTTTGGATTTTAGGAAATGGATTCGTATTGTAAGTTATTAAAAATATAGGTATAACTTCGTATCCTTCAATCAATGAGTACTTGCCTTTCTTGTACATGAGAGGTTTCGTTAAATAATTCATTATAAAAATTATAGAGTGTCCATTAAAATATAGTCGTGGGTTTAATAAGTGTTTATGTTTGAATGTTAATGTATTTGTAATTATGTTGATTGAACATCTTTCTCCCAATATATTTCTTTTATACCATTGCTTTGTAGATTTTAATGTTCCAATTCTCCATACTCTGTACAATTTCTGATTTGATGTGAGAACTGACTCATAAATATTTGGATCTTCAAATGAATTCACTTCCTTACAATCCAATATATTAAAATCACAATTTTCAAAAGTTGTATCATCAAAATTAATTTTTAGACAACTGGTGATGAAGTAGTTTAAAACTATACAAAAATAAATTTGTATAATTTTCATTACTTAAAATTAAAATTCAATCAAAAGGATACAATTAGACGTATGCTCGTGGAAACATTCTTACATGTAAGTTATCATTCTAGTTTCAGTTGACTTAATATTACTTTTGGGAACTTATTTTAAATTAAAAAACTTCCCAATAGTATTATTCTTCCTACAAAAGTCAATTTAGAAACTTATCAAGGTTACCCCTTGCATGTATTTTGTACATAATCAAAATCATTTGATTAGAATATAAGAGTAAAACCCATAAAGCGACCCGGGTGTTGCTTAGTTACACGAATAATCACAACAAATTGTGAAAGATGGTATTTTCATCTACTGTTTATTCACTTAAATTAGGACATAAAATATTACCAGGAAGAATAACTGTTGGATGTTATGATGGAAAAAATCCTAAGTTTACTGCTGCAACACAAGCGGAAAGGGTAATAACTGAATAATAATATTTATTATTAATTTCTAGATTTCTGTATTATTTTTTTTAGATTCTTCTTTTAAGTTTGAGTAGTTTAACAATCAAAAATGCAAAAGCTGGTCGTAGCTTTGAAGCCCGAGGAGAGGATATAACATTTTTAAATATAAATCAACCAATATCATCAATATGTGCTGGATCATTAAATAAGAATTCTGAGCGATCTTATTTATTTGTAGGGACAAACTCAAGTGTGTTCGGATACGATATTGAAAATAATAAAGATTTATTCTATAAAGAGGTTTAAAATACACATTAATTCATCTTCCAGCACAGTTAAACTAAACTATCTTGGATAATATCAGGTATCTGATGGCGTTAACGTGATAGCTGTTGGATCTTTAGGTGAAGGTGATCCTATAGTCATAACAGGAGGCAACTGTTCCCTACAAGGATTTGATGGAGAAGGAAATGATGTATTTTGGACCGTTACTGGAGATAATGTTGGTTCAATTGCTCTCTTGGATTTCGATAAGGATGGAACAAATGAAGTAATTGAACTATAATTAGGAAGCATTATTAACTCTAATGTAATTTATACTATTTTGATTTTAGATGTTAGTAGGAAGTGATGACTACGATTTACGTGTATTTAAAAACGATGGTATTATTGGTGAAACATCAGAAACTGATTCTATAACATGTATTTGTCCACTGATTGAATCAGTTTATGCATATGCACTTGGAAATGGTACCATTGGTGTTTATGATAAATTAGAACGACTTTGGAGGATAAAATCAAAGAATACAGCAGTGAGCATTATTGGATTTGATTTCGATGGAGATGGAATACCTGAATTGGTAACTGCTTGGAGTAATGGAAAATTGGATATACGCAACATTCGAAATGGTGAAGTACTTTATAAGGATAATTTCAAAGCACCTTTGGCTGGATTATGCACTGCTGATATTCATCAAGATGGGAAGATTCATTTGATCTGTTGTGATGTTGAAGGAGAATGTAAGAAATAATACAGAAAAATATATGCCAAATCTTATAATTCGTATTTTGTAAGTGCGTATTTACGGTTCTGCTGGACAAGATGGCAAACTTCATCATATTTCACCAAATGTTGAACAAGAAGCTGTAAGAGAACTTAGTATGAAAAAACATCATTTAATGCTTGAACTGAAAAATTATGAAGTTGGAAGTGGTAAATCTTCTAGCGAAGTAGCTCATTCAGCTGAAAAAGTTAAAAACGTCGGATCTATTCCTGTAATTTATTTTCATCTAATCAAAAAATGGGATATTTTATTCTTTTTGTTTTTCTAGAGTAAAACTCAATTATCTGCAGCATTTGCAATAAATCTGGGATCGGATGAAAAACCTGTAAGAAAAAATCCTAACCATTCACTATTTAAGAACATGTCAATTTTAAGAATAATGTTTTCAGCCATTTATTGAAATAACTCTGAATACAAATAATAACACAATAATACGAGCAGCTTTATTATTTGCCGAAGGGATTTTTCAAGGTGAATGTCATGTAATTCATCCAGATTCAACTTTATTAAGCTCAAAGATAACAGTACTACTTAAACCACCTAAAAATGTTGTTGTGGATCTTCATATTAAAGCATACGTTGGATATAAAGATACTCAACATTTTCATGTATTCGAACTTACGAGGCAGTTACCAAGATTTGCAATGTTTGCACTTCTACGAAAAGATCAAGAGAATAGATCTGAAGAAATTTTAAGTTATGTTAAATTTACAACACAAGAGAGACCATCAAGGGTATATTAATAACAAAATATTAATTAATAATTTCATTTATTAGTTTTGATGCGTTTAGATTTCCATGTGGATAAATCAAAACTTTTTACTATCGAAAGAAGTGGATTACAAAATTGGATTCAATTTATCATTTGTGTCCCTTCGTAATAATGAAGAGATGAAAATGGAAGTTGATAACAATGGGAGCATAACTATAAAAACAAACGATATGGATTTAGCAGGAGATCTGCTTCAGTCTATCGCTGCGTTTCTTAGTTTAACAGATTTGCAGGTTAGACTATCTTACACATTTAAAAAATTAACAATTTCCTTTAACCATTTTTCAAGACGATTTTTTAGAGCGAAGTTGAATTTCCAGATGAAATAGCAACGTTAGAGCTATTGCTGAAATCAATTGATGAATACCAGGAGAGTAATGAAAGACTGGGTGCTGATATTGCAGATCAATCAGGAATACTGAAAACACTGCTTATACGAGCCGAAGATGCGAGAATGATTGGTGATATGTATGTTAAATATAACCTACAATAATCACATTTATAGTAAAAAGATACACTTAATTTTTTAGGAAAGGGATGAGGAAATGGTATTCTAAACTACACGAAACAAATAAAGGATTAATTACTCAACATCAAATACGTTCAACAACCAATGAAAGCGTTGTTGAAAGTGTAAAATCTATTAATCAAATTATTCAAAAAGTAGCGAGGCTTAGAGGTAAAGTACTCGTAAAACATAAAATATTTTGAATTTAAATTATTATATTTATTTAGTCGGTCGTCCTAAAGCTGAAATAATAACAGCATGTCGGAATGCTATTAAGGAACAAAATATTGAATCGGTTTCAAGGATTATCAAATATGGAGCGTTGAAGTAAATGTCAACAAAATTAACATTTTCATTTATTTGATAGGCAGAAGTAACATCAATTTCATTAAAATTGTAAATTTGTTATTTAAATGTTGTATTTTCACATTGATACTTCAATTTTGAAGAACTGAATTTAATTATTGTTTGAGTTTAATTAAAAATGTTGAAATATATCCATAAACCGTAAATTACTTCCAGATCTTCTCACATACTTCGAAGCAACTGTAAACATACAAATGAATACCGAATATAATTTTACAGACAATTTTTTTTACAGGAGCATACTTACCCCATTTATTTCCAACAGCTATTGGGCAATTAGTCCAAAAAAGATCAGGATGCCCAATTCCATTCATTTCGTATGTGGACCATATAATTGCTGAGCCTTGTCGAGGTTCTGCTGAAAATCCAAGACGTGGAAATACAGTTCTCCCACCATATTTCAGTTCATTTAACTATAAGTAGAAATTAAATATTGATTAGAGCATTTTTTAAGTAATTCTAAAAATATTTGCTTACAAAAACGTGAAAAGTAAACGTATCACGATCTTCGTCTGACAATTCGAAATTAATGTTGTCCGTAGGGAACTTAAACAAAAATAAAATTGCTTAGCAATTAGTAAATAGCCAAGAATTAAATAAATTACAGTATCCTTAGCTGCATCGTAATTTCCAAAAGAATATACTCCAACGTTCAAATGTTCTTGAGATGAACTACAGCATTGACGCATCCTACTCAATAATTTAACTCTTTCTTCGAATTTACTTCTAAAATTATCAATACTAGCTGGAATTGGAGTATGGTCGACGTTATTTTCAATTAATCCTGGAGCATTTGCAGTTTCAATAATAGGAATTGCTTCAGATATTAAATTTAAGCTTTCTGATTGGCTAATAATGTCATGTAATTGGATTATATGTGGAAATAAGTTTAGGATTTCGACTTTAAGTGGATTTAATAAATAGTATGGATGGTGTTTCTTCTGATAAAAACAATAGTAAGTTTCATCTTGATAGTTTGCTCCTGCACACAAATTCCAAAATTTAACTGTTGAATGGAAATCGGTAAAGTGTCGAGTAGTTTCATAAAGGTGAGTAAGAGAGGGCAAATTAGCAAATCGTTTTAAACCAGTTACTTTATGTTGAAACAAATCAAAATCCCAATGAAGGCTCAGATCTGATGTTTCCGTCGTCAATTTTTCTAAGACGCTGTCGTGCTTTGAGTAAAAATAAATAAACTCTTATATAAAATTTGACAAATTCCAACTGAGATGCTTACGTTCATTATGGCATTTTGAAAATTTTGCTCAAGTACTTCAGCAGGAATTGAAGCATAACCATTTGTATCTTCAATTAAAAATCTGCTCCAGGCAGCATCCAACCATTGAATAGCAGAAGCATATCTCTCTAATTTACTTGCAATAACTCCAATATCATTACATTCACTAGCGTCTAAAGGAAAGCTCACCAAATCAGTCGTTAAACTTTCGTCTGTGCCTTCAGCGATCTATAAAAATATTGACTTTCTAAAAATAATTTTTTTGATATAATAGTGTTTATCGTTTACTTTTTGTATTGAAAGATCATAAACAATTGGCAAATCCAAAATAGCTCTGCTTACTAACTCCACGTCATCAGAAACTGGCCAATCCAGTTGACCCTTTGCTTCGTAAACAAAGTCCATAAAATCTAAACATTTTATCATTAGATTGTTAGTTTTCTATTGAAAACTGTTTATTTGCTAACTCTTATACCTCCTTCCCTACCGTTTTCTACGCTCTGTAGCAGCACTGGTAGTTTGGTTGTCATGCGCCGTAGCAGTCTGAGTGCTGTGACAGGATGTGCGGCTACAAGCGTTGCCCAATGCCAAATTGAAACATTTTCTAAGTTAATATGATCATGGAGTGAATTTTTCTCAAAATCATGAACGTATCTAAAGATAAAGAGTGTAATATATTTCTAAGTATTTTCATAAAAACACAAAATAAAAAATTACTCATTTATCAATTCGAGCCTTTGTCTTAAAATCTCAGCATAATTTTTTAACTCATTATAAATCTCGTTATCGAATTTTGCCAGCTGCGCAAAATGTAGGGTTGACTTTGAATATAGAAATCCAGTTGATGAAGTGTAATGTTGTGATAAAAATGTTTCAATCATATCTTCACGACCTTCATTTTGATTATCCAATGATTCCTTCACTTCAGGTTCTGATTCACACAAACTCCCAAACATAGCGCAACACAATATCAAAAAGCTAAAAATAATTTTAACCATTGCAGCTTATATTATAACGAACTACTGATTTTATTTCATTGGAACTTTTACAAGCTTCATCAATCATAAAATCTTATTGCAATTAAAGATTGTTTATTTTCTAAGAAAAGTGATACTAAAATTTTATGTAGCTTTTGTTTTATTAAGTAAATTAAAAATTCAAAGAATGACAATATAATTAAATTTAACTTTTAACTAATGCATTGATATAAGGTTGTTTGTTTAATTGAAACTAAGGTTGATTGATTTATACAAAAAGGCATGTTCTGAAAACTTATTTTCTAAGTTCTCTAAAATATTCCAAAAACACTATAGTCACATGAGCAAAACTAAATAAAACGAATGGAATTGTCGAATATACAATCAAAATAGACCCTTCGATTCCATAT
>JAQGCN010001076.1:0-11799 GCA_034699725.1 Friesea truncata | reverse complement strand
GAATTTAATAAATAAATATATTGATGTGCCATCTTGAATTTAAAAAATATTAATTACAAGAAACATATTTTAAGAGCAGGAAAATATTACTTGAAGCTGTTGTTCACGCTTTTATTTTTATACTTAAATTAAGTTTTCACGAAAACCGTAAAAATAAAGTAAAAATTACATTTATTTTCATGACAATTTAAAGGCAGAATACTTTCAATACTTTAATATAAATTATTTTAACTTATCGTTCAATAACAGGAGTGATTATACAAGCATTAGCAGCATCATAGTCCATAGGCCCTAAAAATGAAAGGTGGTTAACTTTTAAAAATATTGGAAAATAAATAAATTGTAAAAATCATCCCTTAATTGTGTTCCATAAAAATCTAACCTTTCAAGGCAAAAATAATTACCAGTGAATTTCAATCGGTAAAATAATAGTTTTATTTTGTAAACTTTAATAATGGAGTAATTATTAGTTTTAATACCATAAATTGCACAGAAATAAATATTGAATTTGATTTAATTATTTAGGAATAATACTGCTATTTGACTAGTATATATTATTTTAATGATGTATAACTTACTACACTGACTGATAGCACCAACTTTCAAGTGTATTATATCGTACATTATACCTCAGAAGTTATACTAGATATAATAAATACAAAAAAAACGATTCCATTACTTTCAACAACAAATCAATCAATATATTTGTTGAGTAGGTAGGTTGAAAGCATAGCTGGTAAGCAGGCAGTGCGGCCTAAATGGTGTTTCGTGTCATCCTAATTTGAGATGACATTTAACCCACTTATGGGCAAAATTTTTCGCAAAATTATTAAAAATAAATGTAAAAATTTAAAATCATGAATCATAAAATTATATAAATTAAATCAATTAGTTTCATTTTTAAATTTATAATAATAATTTACATTTATTTTTAATAATTTTGCGAAAAATTTTGCCCATGAGTGGGTAAAATGTCATCTCAAATTAGGATGACACGAAACACCATTTAGGCCGCACTGCCTGCTTACCAGCTATGGTTGAAAGTGCTTCATGTACGTTCCATTGGTTTAGTTGAAGCAAATTAAATATAGTTATTATAAACTTGTTGGAATTAATTTGTAATATGGTATTGAACAAATACAACAATATAATGGAATACTGTAGTTGAGTATAATTTGATTCCTAAGAGTATTTCGTCAAGACATTCAGCCAATATTATACTCCAAGAGTAAAAAATTATTTTATTTTACAATATTTTGAATAAGGCATATGCATTTGATTCTGTTTACTCTAAAATCTTTCGCAGTGTATTCACAAACATCATTCTGTATAAAACTAAAACAGGAAAAATATTACATTTATTAAACTTTCCTATAATAAATCCTTCTATATGAAACTCATGTTTCACAATTCGCCATTCAAAATGAAAATATGATAATAATCATAAATTTATTAGAAAAAATTAATTAATTGTAAATTTTGTTAGTTAATAAAATTTTGAATAATGTTAAACATTATTTGTAAAATCGAGTTCTTAAATTTGTAATTCAAATCCGTTTATTGACACATAACTGGAAGTCTTGTACTACAATCCATAAACAACAGTACTGTTTTTTCATGGACATTTCTAAACGCTGCATTGAAATTAATTGCAACACATCCACTTGGTCCAGTTCCCCAATGATCCACCCAGAAGAAGTTTGATCGTTTCTCTGATAAAACTATAACAAATATGAAATTTGAATTTAGTATAATTAGAATTTAAAAAAGCATTAATTTATAAGAAACATTTTTTAAAAAATAATACTTGAATCTGTTCATACTTTTATTTTATTACTTAAGTTAAGTTTTCATGAAAATCGTAAAATCAAGTTATAATAATACGTTTATTTTGCAAGCCATTTTTAAGGCAAGGTTAAAGCAGAAATATTTAAATATTAACTTTGGAATTTTAATCGGTAAAATTAAAATTAGAATTTTATTTTGGCAACTTTAATAATTGATAATAAATTGCACAGAACTAAATATGGAATTTGGTTTAATTATTTAGTAATAATACTGCTGTTTGACTAGAATATTATATTAATTATGTTGTATAACTTAGACTGATAGCACCGACTTTCAAGCGTACATTTGACAAAGACATGTAAAAATCACGGCAGGTTTGGTCAAACAGTTGAATTAACTATTTGACTTTTCAATAATGGATACATTATTAGTTCATCAATTACTACTAAACAATTATTTTAAAATTAAATTAAATTCGTTACACAAATTAAATTCGTTAATAAAGCTCTATTTTATAACCTGCAGAATTGGAAATATCCATACTATTCTTTAGAAATCAATAATAGTCCAATTAGATAAATTGTAGAGATATCTTTTCATTAATTTTATAATACGAATGTACAAGAAAAAATACCAACAGTCATATTTGAACACGTAAGTTTTAAAATCGTCATTCGTCAACATTATCATCGTACAATATACGAATTGAGTATAATGAGCTTTCTTAAAAATATAACTAAAATCTTAATCTCATTGTTTCCATTTATGTCAAATGATTAGTTATTTTGACTAGGAGGGACAACTTAGTGACATTTATGCAGGAATTTATTTAAGTTAGTATTACAGTCTTATACTAGTTCTCGAGGTTGCTGTTGTTGAAAAGTGGAAGTATTATGTTGTTCATTACCATCGCTTTCTTCACCAAGAGAGGAAAAGAAAATTGGTACAACCATTGGTTGTGATTTCCGTTCTGTTTGACATATGCAACGGCAAATTATTTTCTTAAACGCAGCTCGGAAGTCACGGTTGAAATACTAAAAGTTTACAAAAAGGTTAATGCTCAATTGAATTAAGCACTCAAGTAAAATTTATTACCGCATATAAGATCGGATTGAGGGCACTATTCGCGTATCCAAACCAGAAAAATATGGAGAACACGAGACGTGGGATACATTTGTCACAAAAAGCTCTCCAGACGTACATTGTAAAGAAGGGAAGCCAGCATACAATAAAACATCCTACTATGATTCCTGGAAATAAAGATATTACAGTTAATAATTTACTACAAAAGTTTCTCGAATGTTTTTGATAACATTATAAGTTTCTTTAAATTCCTAAATTACTATCCTTTAAATAATTTAGAGCAGCTATATGTCGTAAAAAAGTTGCTAATTAGCATTAATGGATGCTAATAGATAATGATAGATGCATTAATTAATGCAGACCGGTAAGTCTGCATTAACTGTCGTCTTTCCAAGTGTTTTTGGAAATACACAATTTTTTGAATTTGATATGACACATATTGTTTTACTTTTCAAAATCATTAGCCGATACAACATGAATTTAATAGCCAGAGTGAAAGTTGAGTATGAACAAATTATAATTCCGTATTGACTTTGGAAATAAGTTAGGTGGAACACCTTGTCTTTTCCAAAAACTTATGTTATATTAGCAAAAGAAAAGACGCTTCGCCTATTCCTGACAGCATTCTCGAGAAAGGAAGCTATTCTGATATTTCCTTGTCTAACAACAGATAAGATGCTTTTATAAAGAAAAGTAATTCCAAAATTTTATCACGTACCAAGTGTTTTTGCTGCTTTGGTTTCCATACGGAATCGTTTGACTTGAACTTTGATGTTTCTTCGCCCCATTTTAGAAATGGGTCTTGGTTTTGCGTCTTCCGTAGAACTTGAACTCAGAGCTTCGTGTTTAATCGCTGCAGGAACTGGAGATGGTATGGAGGAATCAGATTCTGTCACATTAATCAAACGACGTCCACTTCCGTCCGTAGCAGGAAGGCTCAATGAGTCAAGTTGTTGGGAAGGTGAGCCTCCAGGTGAAGGTCTACTTTCAATGGATGAGGTGTTGTCTTTTGGCTGGCAAGGCCGCTTTCCCACTGAAAAACGAAATAAAAGTTATTCTTCGGAATCAAACCAGAGGATTGTTCTTTATTCGTGACCGGAATAACATTTTCAATACTCATATCCACCTACAATTCTAATAATTCTGTTTTTAGTTTCCAGACAGATATGAGTTGGCATATTGCACTGAATCATAAGATGCCTACCAGCATAAAGATTCGGTTAGACTTTCTCTTCTTCTCGTCCAATAATTCCGTAAGGTTGATCGATTACTTTTGAAAGTTTACTTCAAAAAACTACTGATTCTATTTCTATTCTCATATCCGCTCAAAAGACGAAGCGTTTCCTGTTTAGCAAATTGAAGGTATTTTTGTCTAATTGGGTTTCTTTATTTATTTTAATGAATTTACATTAGTTATGCCTACGAAAATTTTCAATTTCATTAATTTCCGTCATTACTTACTTCTTGGTGGTGGTGGTGTAAGATGAACTTTCACCCTTTCAGACTTTTGAGATCGACTTCTTAGGAGATGACTAGAATCTCCACCTGGTGAGGAATTTGGGAGGAGTCGTCCATTAGAAGCAGAGGACGGATTAGGTGAAGCCGAACGATTTGAAGAATGGTGACGATGAGTTTGAACGGATCTACCGCGATGGATTCTAATACAAAAAAAAATTATTAATCAAATGGTTAAATGCTTCTCAATTATCTTCTTACCGAAGTGTCAGCCTTTGCTCTTCAAATCGCGTGCCAAGGAGACGAGAGCCTTTGGTAGTTCGAAAACCTTGATTAATTGCTTTGGTTGTTTCAACGGCCGCTCGATAAATTTTCCAATAAAAGAAAAGCATGACAAGCATTGGAAGGAAAAAAGAACCCATGGCTGAGTAGACCACATATCCCTAAAAATTGCATTTTAATAGATTAAAAATATATGCAATTGTTTAAAAAATGCTAATTCACAACTAGAAACTGAAAGAGGCAAAAATTGCTTGGAATTTTTTGAAGTAATACTCTACATTGTATTCATTAAAGAGAAAGCAATTAGGAATTAGGCCAGGACAAGAAAAACTTTTTATAAAACTTTTTAAGATGTGATTCATTAAATAAACGCTCTTAGAGATATGGAAGAAGCGTTTTGTGCTTTGAAAACAAAGAAGAAGAAACGGCGTATGGTATACCTTATCGTTGGTGAGTTCGCAGGTAAGCGTACATTCTTTTACATGAAATCTTTGTTCAATAGGCCTGATGCTACTCGAAATCAGATCAAATTGACCACCAGTCTCATAGTCTTCAATTAAAATGGAATCTGAACTATTTGTTATTAATTGACGATAGAAAGTTCGCTTTCTATCATTCCAACCCACTAGTGGAGGAAAGCAGATAAGAAAACTCAGGATCCATACAGCACCTATCAGTAGCTTAGCTTTCGTTGCTGACATTAAAGTAGGATAGTTTACAGGACGTGTCACAGCTACATAACGATCCAATGATATTGCACAGAGATTCAGAATACTAGCTGTAAAACAATTTAAAACAAAGCATTTAGTAAAACATTTCTCGTTGATTAAAAAACTTTTGAAAACTTGATATTGAACTTTAAGTTTATATTTTATAATTATTATACAAATTAATTGTACCTGTACACATCCAAACATCCACCGCCAGCCACATAGAACACCAAACCTCCCCAAATATCCATACTTCAAAAATTTCCCATGTAGCAGAGAAAGGAAGGACAGCGAGTCCTACCATGAGATCAGCGACGGCGAGTGAGACAATGAAAAGATTTGTTACTGTTCTTAGCTTTGCACTAATGAAAACCGCGACGATGACCATACAATTTCCAACAATTACGATGGTGTTCATAATAGTAAGGAGGAGAAAGTAAGTCACCACTTTGGCATCCCTCCAGTTCATCAGGTTAAAAATCTCTTCACAGGAAACATTTGTATATCGGACATCACCATCAAAATACAAATGGGTTTTCATTTTTGTTGTATTTCCAAATGTTATGTTACTTCTAAACGTATACCAAATTCTTTTTTAAGATTTCTGTGAAAATGCATGAAAAAATTCTCCATTTTGAAATCAGTTTTGCATCACGTTTGATCAAATCTAAAAAATTGAAAAAAAATCTTATTAACTCTTTAATAATTTAACCAGCTTTAATTAATTCTTTAATTAAAACTTCAATTCAATTCGATTTGTATAAAGTTGAAAACTTCCAAGTTTATGCAAAGTTTCCTTCAAAATTACGGTAATAATTTTTTCGAATTCTGATTTTCTAACTTTTTTTTAGGAGCAAGCAATAGTCTCCTTGTAAAGTTTGAAAATAAGTTTAAAATTTATTAAGGATATTCAGAATGTGTAGTTTATTAGTTACAAATCATTACCCTTTTCCCTTGAAATTCATTTTATCAAACCCATACTAAGGTACTACTACGAACAATATTCAATGAAAAGAGAAAGTGGAAAAGAGTCAAGACTCAAGGGAAATGAATGGGAGTCCATTTAGAAAGTAATTTATACCAAAGCCGACTTGGGTTTGGTACTTACTTTAGTATTAGAGAAAAAGTTTTCACTGTGTAAATCTACGGAACGGAGATGGATTTCGAGGTTGACAAAAGTGAGTACAAGTATGTGAATTCGTGAAATCTTCCTTGATACATATGAATCAACTATGAAGCTCAAATGAATGGGTTGGTCAGGTGAGAAAACCACCCAATTTAATCTAAATTCCAATCTAGAAAACAGAAACTTAGAGAAAGTGTAATCGTCTAAAGGATTCTGAAAGCATCCGCACTTTCTCCATGCAAAGTCATTTTAACCCTTTCTCTTAACTTTGATTTATATTCCAATCTCACAGTTTTAGAGCTTATAGTCTTGCCTGACTTATAGCCTCAGCAACATAAAAATAAAAACAAGGAAGACAAGAAACTTTCATACCTCTTAGTTTTTTTGTTACTTTAATATTCTTGTATAGAATGTTACTTACTTTAAGTGTACCAAAAGGGTATAAGATAAGTCGATTCTTTCTTTACATGACATACGCGGATATTTTAGATTGGATTTTATAAATATTACCTTGTGTTAGCTAAATCCGAATTCCACCGTAAAAAGACTTAACGAATAATAGAAACGAATCGATTCACAATTTAACAATAATCTCATTTGCGGTTAGGAAGCATTTTTTAAGTATACTGACCACGCTCATGCAGGATTTACCATTGAAAATTTGTAAGAACTCGTTTATTTTAATGTAAGGAAACTTAAAATCGATTCGGTAAAGAAGAATTATGAAGTAAATTAATTTGTGACAATCATAAAAATCTTTCGATGACAGGTTTTTCCAGGTAGGTGGAAGATATAGCTTATTGCTGGTTTTGGGTGATAAAATTCAATTCCTTTTAACAACTTATATGCTAATTCTTATATTAAGCTTAGGTTAATCTTTATAATATATTTGTGATTTTTTATTATCAATTTAACCTCCTTCAACTTGAAATGAAGTTGAATAAACTTATAATAAGATATAAGCAACATCAATTCAGACTTAAAATGAAAGTCTCATTCACATGTTAAATTTTTTCACACGGGAAAAAGGAAGTAGTTTTTAGAAATTCGGTAATAAAATCACGGGACTCCGCCAGACAGGAGAAAGTTTTTTCTTTCTCAAAGTTCAATGTAAACTCCAATCATTCATTCAATCCCTGCAATTACTCTGTTTTGATGGGTGTGGTAGAGGTTTTTGCTTGTTCCTGCCAGAAAACACACAAACACACAATTCCAGCGATTTTATCATAAAAGGAATCGATAGGAAAAAGAATAAAGTGTGGTAAGCATATGGGTTGAACAGCCATTCTTGTGGCCCCGTTGAGGTAAGCCACCATCACGTTTCCATTTCTTTGACTTTAACAAGAAAGAGAGAGACCTTAAAAATAATTCAGAAGAACTTGGAGTCAAGTCGCTAAAAATTCTTTTCTTTCGAACTTTCTTTTCTGTCTCATCCGTTCCTCCAAGGTTCCTCTGCTGAGCATAATGACGATCAATAATAGGCCTTAGCTATTACTTCCAAAGAGATGCTTCTCATGGGGAAGAAGAGCTTTCTGTTCTTAAGTTCTTCTGTCACTCGTTTAAGGAAGCAGGTAGTGGCTCAATGGAGTGGAAGGAAGATAATCGACGAAGACGGGACAGAAGACACTTCCACTGATGCGTCTATACCGATAAAGTAAACTACCTACTTAAAAACTCTTACATTTCTTTTGCAAAATCTTCAATACACGTACATCAATTTCCTCAAAAAACACTTCCTTCCTATTTTAATTCCAAACTTGCTTTCTTCATCTCTTTCGCCTTTAACTTTAAATATCCATCAATTAAACTGAAATTCGCGATTTTACAAAACGATGCAAACTGCTACATCATCTCATCATTAATCAAGTAATAGTTCTGAATCGCAAAAAAGATCTATCTCTAAATTCAAGCGACCATCTGCTTCAAAGTCAATTACACCTCAAAAACAAGACAAATGAAAACAAAAATCCTCAAAGGAGAGATCTCCGTCAAAACTTGCCATCAAACTGCCATCTTTTTTAAAATCAATTACATCTCAGAACAAGACTCACGAGCATTCCAGTTTAATAAAAAATAAAATCATGCTTTAAATTTTTGATCACATTTTTATGTGTATTTTATTTTCATAGATTGAAATCTGGTTTGTATTTTATTTTTGATCAAAGTGAGTGAGTGGGAGTGGGATAAGCGATTGTTTTAACTTCGCCAAAATTTTCTAGATCACAGAGACAGTATTAAACTTTAAAAAGGATGGATAAGATTACTTTTTCAATTTTTTACCTTTCAAAATTTAATATAAAAATATCCCCTGAAACAATAGGTTATGATTTTTTTTTTGATTTTCTTTATTAAAAATGGAGATAAAGTAATACGATAGAATAAGAAAATTTCGCCTTCAAGGGTTTTGTTACAACAACAGCAATGGTTTACGTAAGCTTCTATTTTACATAACCCACGATTTTATGATCACAATGCCAAGATTCGTATTATAACCTAAAGGTTATTCTTGTACTAATGGAATTGTGGAAATCAATTTGATTTTCTAAAGTTATGCGTACTAAGACCCCATGGTAGTCGGGTGAAAGAATAAGGAGAAAGCAAATCCTGAATCAATAGAATAGATAAACAAAAACAAGATTCATTCAGATCCAGGAGTCCTATCACAAGAAATTGATTACCATATTTGACGTTGTTGTAAGGACTTTTGTTCTTTTTCTTTGCGATCAAAACATAATGTCGTATATCGTTTTCTTTCTTGAAAAGACCCCCTACGATTGCATTTCTTAAGTCTTGAGACATCAATTTCCTTAACAAACAGGATCCCAACGAAGATTATTTTCTTTGTAATAGTTGATTAGCTTCGTTTTCAACAACCTTGGAAAAAGTCATTTGATATTGATATTCTATTCATTTTTAGAATTGAAAATTTCACAATTTTGGAAGCAATTAGGATTAAGTATCATTTGAAATATTATTTCAGTCAAGTTTCTTTTTCATGCCATTTGGCACGGAAGGTGAAAGTTTCAGGGAAAAGTTGGTGAAATTGAGTGGGATGGAGGAAAGGTAGTCAAATAATGAATGTGCTACATAAGCAGTAGCAATGACACGATTATACGTTTTTGGTCTAACTCTGTCTGAAATGGGCCAAAGTAAAATTTTATTTTTATCCATTTATAGTTCCGTAAAATTCACTTGAACGAGCAAAGGGAAGGGTATGGTAGGCTCAACCTTTCTAACTAAAGTTTTTGGAATTGTAATTTTCAAACCCATGCAGCGGACATAAATAAGTAACTTTGTGTCAGATCTGGAGAAATAACCCAGGAAAAGTTTTAGTTTCAGTCAGAATCAGTTGTAAATTGTAGTTATGACAAAAGAAAGAGTAAAGTAATAGCAGAAAGGGGGTGGATGGATGGTGAAGTTAAGAAATCAAAAGACAAAGAATGAGAAAGTTAGAAAACTCAGTCATAGAAGTGAAAAAGTGTAATGGAAAGATAATGATGTTAATGGAAAAAGAATTCTACTTTAGATCCTGAGAGATAAAGATCCAAATCATTAGCACGGTTAAAATAATAACTGATACCTCACTTTCCCTTGAATACACGCTGGTAAAGTTGAAATAAAGGAAATGAGAGTATCATTCTATGAAACTGGAAATTCTGACAGGCAGGAGAAAGTGGATTTAACCAATTTTGTCTCTTTCTCTTCCTTTGTTACTTCACTTCCTCGTTGGAATCAGATGGACATAACTTTACAATTTCTGTAAGTGAAAGTTCAGGAAATCACTAAGTGACAGAACATTTTCCATTTATCTCATTTGTCAATTAAATTCCGAACACTTTTCATTTTCTACCTCAACCTTGATTCTAAATTGTTTCAAAAGTGCAATCTTAAATAAATAATTTTACTGCTTTTAGCTCCTCATATTATGTTTTCCCGAATTAACTTTGCATAAAATACTTTACCGCTTTAATTAAATTTTTCCATACAATCATTTGGATTTTACCAGACTTTAAGACTGTTATTTTGTTGCAAGATAAGCGTGGTAGAATTGAAGCCAAACTCGTTGACAAATTAATTATTTTCATGACCTTGAAGAATATTGAAGGAAATAAAATTGTGATTCATATGATACACCTACACAATTTCTTACTTGGTTTGCTTAATCTTATTTCGAAAGAGAAGGGTCTACCCTGCATTCTTTTCATACAGAATTCTACCAGCCGTGTAATAGCTGCCATATACTTCAATTTTCTTAAATTTTTCGGCTTGGCGAACTGAATTTGAAGAAAATTGAGTCCTTTTGTGTTTTCAATCAGAAAACAGTAGAATAAAATCAATTGCGTGAGCAGGTACATAAAAGTAGAGGAGAAAAGGAAGACGAAGAAGAAAAGAAATTGAAGGATCCTTTTAAAGATCCACATCCAAGGTTGCATTGCCGAAGTCCATTCGCCGAAGCCAGCTTCGTCGTTGTAAAGAAAGGAACTTAATCCCAACGCCAGCTTATTGTTTGGTAATGAGGCAGAAAATTGGTAATTTTTTTTTGAAAGTACCTTTCCTTTAAGACTTGACTTTCACTCGCTTTCTTTATTGTCACTAGTAAAATATTTTCAATATTTCGGGATTTTTAGTAAGTACGAAATACTGACAAATGGACTAAATATTTAACAAAGTATTTCAGCTTTTCCAACAAAATACTATATTTTGTAGCAAAAATAGCGTAAAAAGCGTGATTTTCGCATTAAATTTACCCGATTTAAAAAAACAGGGGATGTTCTTAAAAAACATTCAAGGAAACTTCTGAATCAGGGGTACAATTTATTTTGAGAAAAAAGTATTTTTTCTAAAAAAAATAATATTGTTTAGCTTTTAATTAGTGCCTTGATGATTTTTTATCACATTTACTCTATCTCTAGTGTATTAACGAGGTGAGAAACTTAGTGAAGAATATTTTAGCTAAATATAATATATTAAATATCTTGCGGTTTTTAATAAAATATTTCTGACAACATCACCAACTTTCTCAACAAACCCTGATTTTTACACTGTGTGTTATATAATTAAGAAATCTTAAAGCGTCAATATTTAAAGCTAAATCGTATCACACTCGATGAATAAACTTACTCGTGTATTCTATAATCTAAATTGGGTAAAATTTGATTAAAAGAAAATTGAAACAGTTTGATGCAAATTCCGAAAACTTTAATTACAGAATTCGTAGAAATTCATGTACGCGTTTCATTCAACACTACACAACATAAAAACTAAGGCTGGTATGCGTAGGTCCCAGAGTAAACTCGAGAATTTCGGCGGAAATTCGAGAGTTAGCAAACCTCGGCTACAAAACTTGGTAGTTTG
>JAQGCN010001075.1:0-11800 GCA_034699725.1 Friesea truncata | reverse complement strand
TTTTACGAAGTCTTGGGAAGAAGGATCTTTTATCAGCCAGACTTATGAATAGAACGTGGCAAATCTTTTGTGAAAATAATCTTAAAAATTTTAGTTTCACCATTAATAAGCAGAAGGATATTATAAGTCTCTTGAATGTGTTACTATGGAGAAAAGCTACAACAAACTTGTCCGTACCTTTGATTAATTTTCATTTCGAAATCAGTGCTATAGCTGTGGAGATAAAAGTTTTGAAACAGTTTTTCGCTGAATTTGGTGATATCATTCAAAGTTTTAAATTTCCATCAGGATTTTATTGGTATTCACGTAGAGGACTTAACGTAGCCATTTACCTACTTCAAAATTTATACAACGTAAAACAGCTTCAGTTTCAGGATATTCAATTTCAAGAGTTAGAATCTAAAGTGATTGTTTCATTCCCATATCTTAGAATTCTAGAATTTAGCTATATTAAGAATGTGAACAATGTACAAAGAATACTTAATGTTTCTCCAAAGCTCAAAATGATCAAGTTTGAAAAAATGACGAATAGGGATGAAATAGATTGGGTTGTATTACTACAGCAATTAAGTGAGAGAAATATTAAAGTGACTTTGGAACACTTAGAAATTTCCAACAATACATTTAGCATCGAAGAATATGGAGAAATGTTAAACATACCATTAAAGCTGTCTATTATATCATTGACTGTTGCAACAGGACAAATTGCTGATGTAGCCAAACTACAAAAGTTCATACAATATGTGCTTCAGTATAGCATAGAGACACTAAGACACATTACGATAGACATAAGCAAAAGAGACAAAGAAATTGAGATTTCACTTCCAAAATTAGTGAATTTGGAATCATTATCATTCTATGGATATCTTGATCTACTCAAAATTGTCTCCAAAGTCAATCACAAAACACTCCCATCACTAAAAAAGTTAACCATGCATTTATGCATTAAATATGAAATTGAAGAAACGAATCCTTTTCCATCAAACTTTTTAAATACTTTTACTAATGAAACACTCAAAATTGAGCAGCTGGTATTAAAAACTAGAACTGGTACAATGGATTCGACGAATCTTGTTAAAAATATAAACAAACTGATAGTATCAAAGGCTAACAGTCTCAAGTATTTAAAAATAGAAGATTGGAGTTCAAAACACGTACAGTACATTAAATATCCAAGAATGGAATACTTAGAAACTTTGGATTTGAAATTCAAGCTAACTGGAAAAGTAGGAGCCAAACATATCAACCTCCATCCAACCTATTTTCCAAATCTAAAAGTTTTAAATATAAACCAGCCAATAAGTCCAAGTATGTGTACAACCGAACTAATGGAAAGCGTGCAGACTTTAAGTGTTCTTACAGAAACCATTTCGGATTTCAGATATAAATTCAGCAGATTTCAATCACCAGTATTTCAATTTCCAAATGTACGGAAGTTATATATTGAAGGAAAAGTCACTAATCAGCTTGCGTACATTTTCCAACATTTGACAGGAATAGAAGAACTTAACATCGGTATTAAGGAAAAAGTTTCTTGGAAATCGTTGACTGCTGCTCCAGAGATAAAATATTTCTTTCGAAAAAATTCTGTAATCCCTTCTGGCGCAAATTTAGGAAATTTAAAGGGTATGGTAACAGTTCAAATAATTTTTTCAATTTAAAGTGAAAATTGTGTATTTACAGCTTTGAAACATTTGACATTTAAATGTTACCGTGGAATTTATCAGCATGAAGCAGTAAAAGCAGTCGCTTACTTAATTAACAATGGAAAACTTGGAAATTTGAAATATTTTAAAGCCAATGTCAACTTCAGGGATAGTGATGAGGTAAATACACAAAATATATGTATATATTTAATTAATACGATAAACTAATACAAGCATATTACTTTTACTTTTCAGTTTGAACCATTTATTTTTTATTTAAAATACCATATTCACAAAGTCGTTTTTTGTCAAGAATGATCACTAATAGGTCTGTAAAAACGACTGCACTTGATACCACTGTACGATTTCCGGGAGGATACCAACAATTACAATTTGATTTCTGTGTTGTAAATCGTAATTTAAAAATACACAGAATATAGTATGTACAGCTATAAAATTTAGATTAAAATTACAGTATTCCAAGACAAAAGTCTTTAATTACTCAAAATTGCATGTGTAAAGGATGAGAATCTTAATTTGTAATTTAAATTTTTTAGTATTCAAATTGTATAATTATAATTCACTTTCTTCTATTCCAATGCATATGACATTACAAGAAATTTTATTAACATTTTCAAGAGTAACAAAACAAGATGCATGCAATTCTACTCTTAAAAAAAACTCACCGAAAACAATGATGCAACTGCAATGGAGGTCGTTTTCAGAAGTCTTAGGGCAAAAGTTGATGAAATTTTAGTATTAAGGTCAATGATTTTAATTTAATATTTAGGGTAACATTATTTAACTATTTAAAATATGTTACTCAAAACTAATATTCGTGAGGGTTCGTGAATCTGGAATTGAATTGTGGAGATAATTTTAATATTAACATTATAATCAAATTAATACAAAATATTTTACTATTACTTAAGCTAAAACCTGAAGTGTAAAAACCTAAATGTTTAGGTTCTTGAATTGAATAAATAAATAATTAATTAAGTTATTATTTTGGAACAACCGAACGTCTTCACGAGGAATATGAAAATATGATACAAATTTAAATTGATTAGTTTAAATTCTGAATTTTAATATTTGTTAGGTTGAGAATTTTTTAAAATCTACGGGAGATCAATTTCCATCTAAATCTTATTCAATGCATTAAAGATCATGCTATTGAACAAATACAATCAAATATTCATTGGATGAAAATACACGAAGATAGTATACAAAAATTCCTTTAAATTAAAAATCTTTAGCTGCATGAACGTAAGTCAAAGTGAATTCAAGAGATTATTCATTCATTCATAACATCCACAGGACATCTTTCGAGGAACCCTGTTGAAATGGATTTTATGTTTTTATATTGGATTCAAAAATTTCAAGGAAAGGAGAAATCTATAAAAACAATAAAATAAAAATGAATTTATTTAAACCTAGAAAAGAAATTTAAAAAGTTTAGAATTAATTACCAGTTCTTTGTGTGTTTCAGCAACTCTAGCTTCAAAGTAGTTTAAGTTTGATAATTTCCCACATGAAATTAAGTAAGGAATTGCTTTAAAAGTTTCAAAATCTCTGCCTGTACCTAACTTCAAACTCCGCAAAACTAAAATCCAGAATCTAATTATAAAATTGCAAGATACGCGACAAAATTACAAAATTACCAGTCATATCTCCTAAATGTGGAACAGAAGTGTTGAGAATATTAGTCGTGTTAAGGAAGTCCGGAATTTCAACAGAATAAACACCAGTGAATTCCTTCCATGTAAAACCTCCCTGGATGTAAAGTTCTTCAACATGCGTCATGTGTTTAAAAATGAAAGGTAACAGTTCTGATATAAGATCACAATCCTTTTCTGACATGCTGTTGTTATTCAAATGCAATTTCCTTAACTTTGGAAATTTAAGACCAGATTTTTTAAAATCTTTACATGATTTGTAGTCCAGGATTAGCTCTTGCACATTTTTCATACAAACACCCTTGCTTCCATAAGATTTTGCGTGTAAGTAAGAGTTTAAATCCAGGAATTCTAAATGAGGAAATTGTGTGTGATGTAATTTTAATTTTTCTAATCCATAATACATCTTCAATTCCAATCTCTTTAATTTCTCCATTTTTGGAAATCGTAGACCCTTTAATCTTGCCAAATCTTCAATTTTCAATTGCTTGAGATTCTTTGCTTGAGAAAGGATCAATTTATTTATAGGTGTTGCTTTATGATACTTCCCCTCTTCGGTATATTCGACGAGATCATCACAGGAGATGAGGGATAGCTTTTCTAATTTAATATTTTGTACAATTAATTGACTTCGAATTTTATTTAAATAGTCACATGCAGGGTCTGAATCAATAGTTAAACTTATGAGAGATGGGACCGATTCAAAGTTGAAGTTTGTATCTTTAATTTTTATTTCCTTAAGTAAAGGAGCAAGTCCAAGGTTTACTTCAAAATCACATGCTGTAAATTCATTCTTACATCCATTTAAATCCAGCTTTTCCAAATTTTCCATATTCTCAAAGTTAAGCGTCGAAACATTGGTTACTTCTTCGCGAAAAGTACCGCGGTTGACTTTTAGATATTTCAAATATTTTGAATGATTTTGAATAAAATGTTGGATCGGCTGTAAACCCTTCTCAAGATTTTCAGTAATGATGGCTAGTTCAGTAATTTTTAGAGGAATTTTAGACATTTCAGCAAGATTTTCTAAAGCGATTCCCGAATACCCAGTGGTTTCAACATAGATTTTTAACTTGACAACAATACCTCTGTTAGCAATTGATTGAAGAATAACAAGACAATCTTTCCATTTTTTTTCATCATCCACATTTCCGGCTATTTTAAGCTTCACTTCTTGAACATTTGTCGCGGCATTTATGATCAGTTTTATGAGGTCCAAGTTCACTGATTTGAATTCCAGAATCCTTAACTTTGGAAGACATAATTTATTGCTTCCGTCTATATCGGCCCAGTACAGTTTCTTCATAACGTATAGCTCTTGAATATTGGATGTACTTGCAAGAAATTGAATAATCTTGTTAATAGATTCCATGTTTGAGTCTCTTGATTGCTTATCATCATCCTCTCCAGCAAATCTTAGACTTTGGACTGTATCATCATACGCAATAGAAAATTCTTTCAAAATATCCTTATGAATATGTTGGCAACTAGGGTTAACATTGAATCGGACGAATGGTGTTGGAAATGTATTTTTCAAAAATCTCCAGGAAGTACATTTTTTAAGATCTAAAACATCCTTATGCTGTTTTATTTCGAAATACAAAGTTTTCAGGTATTCTTCTGCGTAAATTTGGAATGTCTTATTTAAAAGTCGAACTGATAAAAGATCATCTTTATCCAGGAATCCAATTATCGCTTTTATGATCTGTTAAAATCAGAATAAAAACATTCATGCTTCCTTTCAAAATTAGCGTAACCGTTCCATCAATTATTAATGAAATGTTTTAATTGTAGTAAATCTTAAATCTTGTCTCCAAAATGGGGTGACGGATGTTAATAGGTAAAGTAAGCCGTTTAAGTTAATCATGCAGTATAAAAATATTAAACAACAAAAAAGGAGTATTAAATTAACCGAATGACCAGAATAAATATAGATGGCAGAAACAATGCTGCTTAAAGGAGTTCAAACTTCAACTTGTTAAAAGCAGAAGAATGAAATGAAACAGTTAACTAGAACAGAACTTTATTCCTATCATAAATTCAACGTAAACATTTAAAGTTAATAATTAATAATTTGAAATGATTATACCTCATTTGGTAACCCTTCCATTCTGTCCACTAAAACACGTAGTAATTCTGCACTAATTAATAATTAAATAATGATGTCAAAGTAATTTTTAATAAATTAATGAAATGGAAATTGTAAAAATTAAGATTTAATTTTAGATCATGCTTCACACGCAGTGGGAAAAACGCGCGTAAAAAGAGAATGTGCGTTTTTCTTTGAATCTTTCTTTTGATTATTTTTCGTAATTATTCAGTAATTTTATCTTTATAATTCGATAAATTTAAATCTATTGATATGTCCTTTTACTGGAATATGTATTTTAAAATCAATTTTATTAAATGTAAAAGTAAAAAATGAAATTTTAATTAATCTTAAATTCATAGTTTAATAGAAGAAGGTTTTTGTTTAGAAAAATTAAACATATTGTAAATTTGTATAGTATTCGTTGGGTGGGTGTGATTTTAAAAATAACTTTTTAAACAACATGATAATAAATGGTTTTCTCAATTTTTCATTTCTTGTGATTTGTTATTAAATCATTGCTTACATTTTTTATTTTTATGATTTTTATTGAAAACTCATATTTATTTATTTATTTATTTTGAAGTTGGTAATGAACTTGAAATACAGGATTCAAGTTTTCACTTTTATGATGAATCAATTCGATGCAATTCAATTTGAATATGAAAACAAACTTTCTTATGTAAATTAAAATAATTCATGTACCTTTATATAAGTACGCGATTACACACGTAAACATTTCATTACTGCATAAAATAAACTATTTCTATTTTATCTCACGATCAATTAATAATGAAAAATTTAAAGTTAATATTCCTACTTGGAAGCGTAAGTATTTTGTGTGTTGTTTGTGAGAATAATAATATTAATTCAACAGATAATGGAAATATATTAAATGGAATAAGTGATGGATTGGATAGATTTTCAAAACGATTGTTATGGATGAATAAAAAACGAAAATTTGTATTACCACCTGGTACAATTCTTACACTTCAACCTAAAATAACCCTTCCAGTATTTCGTCAAAAACCATTCAACGAGGGACTTAATTCAGATATTCAAGCAACTTGGTTCTTTTACAGTAAGTTGGAACAATATGCAAAATTCTAAATGATCTAATTTTAATATCTTTTAGTGTACTTTGACAAGTTGGGAATGACATCCGATGATCACATTTGGCCAATTCGTATGCCACCATTTTATCCCTTCGGTGATGATAATCTGATTATAAGAAGAGATGCAAAAGATGAAGAAATTAAAAAAGAAACAACAGAAGAGAAAGAACGTGTCAATGCAGTACGTAATGCTGCAAATGCATTTTACAATCTAAGGACAAGATCAAAACGAGATGAACGTTCGATATTATCACTTCCTCCACCTGAAAATATTCATGGAGGTGAAAGGGCAATAATGTTACCGAAGATTGAAAGTTTACTTGGATCTTTTGGTATGGGTGGGAGAGATTGTATTTTACGTGCAATATGTGAAATACACGAATATCCATTAGAGAAAGGTTATGGATTTTTCGGTGAATTAATTACACTTTTCTTCAGGTAAATCATATTCATATATTGTTATAACATAAATCTTGAATTGTTGATGCCAAATTATGAAAAAAAATTTCAGTATTAGTAAATCCAAGTATTCAAAATCACATATGCCTGAATATTTAAAAGCAGAAGAAGCAGGAATACGTGGAAACTGTTCGAAGTATATTAAAAATTGTCCTAAGTCAATCTTTCATTGGGAGGAAAATAAATACACAGAAAAGATTCAGAACGATATACATCATTAAATGTATTTATTTCTTATTAACATACATATAATTAGTATTTATTGAATTATTTTTAACAATTTACTAACAATTGAGTTAGTAACAATAATAAAATAATAGCTGGGAAAATTAAACTTTTATTTTACTTTTTTTATACTCAAATTGTGAAAAAAATTAAAATTGAATATTTATTTAAATTTTTTACTCTTTATTTTCAATAATTTGGATTTTTCTAAAAATTTGATTATGTGCATAAAATGTAGATTTTGAAAATTGATTCGATTATCTGATTTCTAACACTTTGTCTGTACTTGTTTGATGTAATTAAAAACATTAAGAAGTCCTTGCCCAAAATGATTATTAGGATAAGAATATCTAGTAAATATTGATCCAGAACAACGAATTAAAGGGTGGTGTCAATCCAATAGTAGAATAATAGAATTCTGGATATATTCGAAAGATAGGAGTTAGTCTTTGCTTGACAACCATTATTTGACCTTTCTATGAATTATTTCCAAATATTTATTACAATTTGTATGTGTATCTGGAGTGTGCAATTGCCTAATGCCACATCATTAGAGTCAGCAGATCAATAATAATAAATTAATAATTTCATTAAATATTATGCAAAAGTTTTTACATTGAATTTACCCAACATGCCTCCGAGCTATATGGATTGCTGCAATAATAAAGTCCTTTTATATTTTATAGCTGAAATGCGTAACCGGAGTCTTTGTTTAATAATGTGACAGCCACCATTTGACTTTTGTGAGTAAAACTAAATCTAACAAAAAGAATTTCTCGTAATATTAAAATATAAATTGAATTGAAATAATATAATAAAAATTCTATTCTATAAGTGTATTAAGCAAATCGACAAAGTGAGCTGTGAATTTGAGCTTATTAAATATTACTTCATTAAGTATAAATTATTAAACCAAGTTCATAACGTTAACAAGAAATTCGCTTTAGTGATCAATACTGACGCGAATAAAAATTGTTTAATACCATTCTTTTGCTTTTTGTTTAGGAATACTCTTATGCCTTTTTCCTCCAGGGGAAAAATTCATTCGATTTTCTTCATTCAATTTTTAATTCTGCGGAGTGGTCTTAAATATAAGATGTAAGATGTATTGCGTGTCCAAGGAAAAGTTTCAACTATCAAAATAAAATTATTTTAAAGTTACGTAGTAATGTAAGAAGCATATTACTGCAGACACTCCTGCCATTCTATTCTGAAACGTTATATTCCATAACTGAAAGAATCTGAAAGAAAAATAGTTAACAAAATTGGATAAGACACTTCAACCTGTTTTGATGTTGAACCCATTTCTGAATTCTGCAATATAAAAAACAAAATTTCAGTATTTTAATCACCAACTAAAGCTACTTACAGCAGGGGAAATGGTGTATTGGGAAAATAGTTTGGATTCCGTCGTTATTTTAGTTATAAGTATCCTTCCTAGTCATTTATTTGCATTTGGAGGAATAGAAGAAATGGTTGGAGAGTACAAAGAGTGTATCAATGTCATTTACTTAAACATTCACCAACATATACACATACACATAGCAGACTTAAAAACACCAGCAGTACTTCTTACAAAGGCCTACCAGAGTCGCTTTGAAACAGTTTTTGGAATACAAACAATTGACAACTACAAAGAATTTAGGAGACCACTCTTAAATCGTCAGTATGAATATTGCTATCAAACTTACTTCTTTTTCCCATCCAACAATAAATCTATTAACTATAATAAGGATGTATTTGGACCATTTATACGAGACAAAAAAAATGTCTTTGCTCATGTCTTTGTCAAAAGTGTGAATGATATTACGAGCAAATTTTGGCTAAATTGGATAAAGTACGCTCCTCTTCCATTGACTATTTTATTCTACGTAATGAAAGAAGATGAAAATTTTGAGAGAGGATATTCTATTCAATCATGTACAGCACTGCTCCCGTCAAAATACAAAAAAAAAGATTCTGGATTTGAAGTTGAAATGTTAGAAATATTGCGCCCTTCATTAGGAATTTCATCAAGGCAACAAATTAATAACAGAATTATCAAGTTGGACAAACTACCTTCGAAAAATCGTGATGGTGATAAAAATTCCACAGTTTACATCAGTAGTAAGGAATCTGTCTTCAACCTCATTGGCACACCGTTCAATTCTAAATGGAATAATCTAGATCGAATCATAGAAATATTATGCTTCGAGCAGACAAAGATGCTTTTACCATGTTGTGGAAATCATTCCTATAAACGATTGGATCAAACATTGGAATGGGAAGTAAACAACGCAGTTGATACATTTGGTATTATTGGCGGTTCAGTTTTATTACGAGTTCCATTTGGTTCACAACAATTTAACTTTGTTACATGTGATGGAGTAAAAAGAAACTTGTCTTATGCTTTCTATATTCAACCTTACGATATGGCATCATGGTTATGTATCCTATCGTTTATGTTTGTTATTGTACCAATTGTAATAACGTGTATAACAGAGTACAAGAAAAACAGAACATGGAGAGAATTGATTATCTTGTATAGTTACATTGCCACTTTTAACTTGGCAAGTTCATTGGATTGGAGCCCAACGCTAAGAAACGGTAAAGGTATTAACAAGAGTTCAAACTATGTATTGATTGGTTGGTTGGTTGGAGTGTTAACACTTGTTAATGCATACAAAGGATTATTTGTTACAGAATTAACTTCACCCAGACCTGTGGAAGGAAAGTGGAAAAATGTTTCCCAAATGGAAAATTGGGTATACATTATCCTAGATGATAAGCTCATGAAATCAATTGAAATTACTGAATACCCTTGGCGGTTCATAGATGGAAGCGAGAGATACACCATAAACAGAATGTATTTATCACCTTATTTATGTTTTCCAGAAGATCCGGATTTTGTATATGAAGTTTGCAAAACCGAAAGATATTGGCGGTCCCATGGAAAATATTGGGTTAGATTTCCTACATTTGAGAGCTTAAATGATGAATACAAATTGTACTTGTTTCCAAGTCTACTTCAAGTTAACATCAAATGTGATCCAAAGATGAAGGAAATTTATTCAATTTACAAATCTACAGGTGAAAAATTATATTCTCAAGAGAAAAATAGAAATATAGTTAACAATTTTTGTTATCCGAAGATGAGATACGTTGAAGAGGCTTCAACTGGTCGCCATTATAATTAATTATAGACACTTTACTCCCTTTCAAAGAGCTTTTCTTCACTCTCCAAATTCTGGTTTGTCGTACGGTATCCCTTTCCAAACTGTATACCTATTCGAAGTTATTCAATGGACTACAAATTGTGATAAAATTGCATACATTGACAAAGATGAACATCTGGAACAATTTTTGGCAATTGCCAACAGCAGAGGGCCTGAATATGGATTATATAAAAAAGGGAGCGAAGTGTTGTTTCCGGAAGAGAGGGTGATGTATTTTCATGTTGCTGAAAGGGGAGCTATTGAATTATACAAAGGCATGAAAAATTTAGTTGCAATGGGATTAATAAATATTTGGGATAAATGGATTCAAATACGCAATAGGTTAGAACAACGGGCAGAATATATGAATGTTATGAGAAATAGTACACGAGTTGAGAAACTTAGTCTTAGTTCAAATTTATTTTCTGGATTTATGATTTATTTTTATTGTAATGGAAGTTGTATTTTGACTTTTCTCTTCGAATTCATTTGGAAACACCATGTTACAATTTGCATTGAAATTAAACATCAAGCTTCAAATGTTTACAACAAAATAAAAAAAACTTAAAGATTCACCTTCTTTATGCCTCAAACAAATATAAGCACAAAGAAATAGAGTCATCTCATTACATTAGTGGTGTACCTTTAAATTGTTTAATAATGAATTTACTTTTAACGATCAATACAACATGTTATAATATTCTCTTGATGTAAACTTCAATTATTGTATTATGTGTGTAATAAATATATCCCAATTCCTAAAAAGAGATAATTTGAGATAATTTTTCCTAAAAAAGTAAGAACCTCGCCTAAACTTTTGCCTCAACTGGGCATGTGTTCTTATGGATATTAAACTTATCTTAACTCATCAGCCATTAATAATTAAAATTACAAATGTTTGAAGAAATTTCCAAATCTTTCATCTTTGGACAAGACATTTTTAGCGTTTGAAGTAATGAGCTTCAACTAAAGTTGGACTGGAAACCGCAATATGTATTATCAAATCCTGCTTTAGCATCCATTCTTATGTACTGCATAATTCCCCGTTTAGTTGATATCTTATTGGTTATGTTAGCACAACATTAATTTTATTTCAAGATTTAAAAATTACAAATAAAGAAGGAGTAATTAATAAATAATACTAAATACAAAATAAATCAATACTTTTTGCCTCTTCTTTAAACTTCAGTATAGAAAGAAGCATGAGAATCACTATTATTAACAAGTTAACTTCGTTGATTAAACAGAGCCAGCAGTGTATGATTATCAAAAATTTAATCAATGACTTTTTTCAGTTTTCTGGTTCATTTTCCTTAGCGAACGAGAGGAATACTTGTTCCAATGTCGTCTGACTGAATGAATACTCCTCAATATCCTCCTGTTCTTTTACTAAAAA
>JAQGCN010001074.1:0-11805 GCA_034699725.1 Friesea truncata | reverse complement strand
AGTATCATTCGGTCGAACTCGCTTAATTACAAGGTAAACAATTCATTAATTGCTTTATTCTTTTCAGTATTGATTGTAACGTCTACCTTTCGAATTCGCTTTAAGAGAACTGGACTGAAGAGGTTGGAATTGGATTGGCTCTTCTGACAATTTTCACGTTTCACTTCATTCATCAAGTCACATCAGTTCTTGCCATTGTCTTCAAATCAAAATCACTTTCCGGATCAACACTATGCCTGTAATGTACGCATCAAAGGAAGTAATTGTGTCTAAAACCGAACCATTCGTACATGCCGTAAAGTCACGTTTCAAGGGCGAGGCTTGTGACTGGTGTTTCGCAAGGACGCGTTATGAATACATGTAAATATTTATCTTAAAAATATTGTAATTTGTAAAATTCCATAGCATTCTTCTACTTGCTTTGCAGCGATCTTCAACGCTGTGGGAACTGTAGACAACAGCTTTACTGCTCAAAGGAATGTCAAACGAAGGACTGGCACTCTGGCCACAAGTTTGAATGCCGCTACTTTCGAAAACCGGCTTTCGACTTTAATGATCTTTGCGATGGTACACAAACTAAAAGTGAATGGGCTCGGATCATGTTCCGCACTGTGGTTAAACTCAAGGCTCGGCCAGAGTTGAAGGAAGCAAAGTATAATTGCTACAACGGAGAGGCTACTAGCTTTGCTGAACTCAAGTATGTCCCCAACCGCAGCAGAGGTGTGGGATCCAACAGTGCAATCTTTCCAATGTCAAAAGCAGAGGCATTCATGTTGTACTTCCGAGCAACTTTCGGACAAGATTCCTTTCCATTGGAAGTTCTTTGGGACATTCAATCCAAACTGGAAGCCAACTGTTTCCAGATTTCTAATCCTAATGGCTTGTTTCCAATGGGGGTTGGACTTTACATGGAAACTACACCTATCCGGCGTTTAACATACGGAGATTCATCTCCAAATGCAAATGCAGTTATTCAGTTCTTTGGAAATGAAATTCAAGTAAAGGCCGAGCAGAATATTCAAGTTGGTGAGGAAGTGGCTGCCTCAGATACAGATCTAGGAAGCTTTATGGGTGGAAACGTGCTTGAAATGTCAATCAATTAATACAAATTCCTCCAATAGCACATGAAAGAGGTCGATGAATATACATTTGAAATTTTTTCACAACTGAAAAGAATCGGCGAAAAGATTAATAAACTTGATCAAATCAATCTTTAAACTTAACAAGTAAACTTATAATTTAGTATATCAATAAATAATCATAAAAGGCAGTCTTTTTGCTCTTAACAACGAGTAACTTTTTTTCAAATCGAGCTTGAGTGGTCTCTATTTAATTTGTAGAACATGTTTTATGCGGCCTATATCATTTGGCTTATGTTAACAATCGGGTACTTCACAGTTATATAATACCTTTAGTCGAATTTTTGTAGTTTTGTATTTTAAGTATCTTGGAATCTTGTAGCAGAATTTAGACAATTGCCTCAGTATATAGTAAAGTAGTCAATCACAGTCATCATTATCACCATAACCATATATGGATTCCGGAGAGCCATAATTTATTCTACGATTTCTCAGGGACGAATTTAATTAAATATTCTTTAGATCATGGAAAAGTTTAAGTTAAATGTTTCGCTTGCAGTATTTTAGTTTAATTTCTTTCATTTTGTTTTTAATAGAAAGAATGTCAAACCTAGCTTTACTTTGTTATACCTGATTTTTTTTTTATTTCTCATAAAAATTATGTTGTAAAATGAAGAAGATTAATTGATGAAGGAAGTATAATAGAAATAATTAAATAAGTTATTACAAACATTTTGTATTAACTTCTCTTATAGCAAGAATTTAACAGTACAAAAACCCAGCGTTATGGCCGGGCCATGTTGGGATTATCATTATTTGACAGATGCTTTTTAAAGAATTTGATTCAATTAATACGAATTATTAAGAAGGAGAAGCTAGTGAACGAAAACGTCTAAAAAAAGTGTGAAAGGTGGAGTAGAATATAACGTTGTGGCTGCCTTTTAGAATTTGAATAATTTTTTTTGAAATCTGTAAAACAGAGATATATAAATGGCTATTAATTACAATACAATAGAAAGTACTCATAAAAACTTACAGTTTTGAAAATGTCTTCAGTAATATGAAATTCCAACTTTTGAAATGTTTTAAATTGATGATGAATAGTTATAAACGCTATTGCTGTAACATGTACCAAACAACTGTCTTTTAGCTTTAAAATTCTTAAATCTGGAAAAATAATTTCAAAATATTTCACACAGAAATAATAATATTCATACATTTATGATTCATAAATGAATGAAATTATTACTTACTAGGTAATATTGGTATAATATCACTTTTTCGTGATGTATCTTCATCGTTAACCCCTTTCATGTAAAACATACTTCCAGAATCTTCTATACGAGCATTTCCAGTTAGAATATTCCAAATATCTATATTACTACGTAAAATTTAGATAATATGGTTTTAATATTTTTGTGTGATTTTAATTTAATTTGTTAGAATAAGTCTCGCTGTTACCTGTTTTGCTCATATGATAATTTAATGCAGAGTTCCAAGGACTGCACTTTAGGAGTCAAATCCAATAAAAGTAATTCCTTGTACAAGCGACAGTCTCCTGTGAATGATTTTACATTCGGAAATATATTTTGCCATCCTTCAAGATAATTCAGTTTCAAAGTTTCTACTGTAGGGTATACTCCAGTAAATGGATGTGGTTTGAAGTTCTCATTTATAAAAGTAACAAATTTGAGCTTTGGAAATATTTCTGGTTTAAATGGTAAAATGAATCCAAGTTTCCCATCGTCCATATAATAGTAAGCAAATGTGTGTAATTTTTTGAGCAATGGAATTTCTAATATACTACGTATTCCAAAGTCATAAAGTTTTAACACTTCCAGACTTTCTGTTTGGGAAGACAGCAATTTTGTGATATCTTTACAACAAGTTTTTCTTATTCCAAACAATTCCATTTCGATTTCAACAAGTCTTCCTGATATACTTGAATCCATGTAATACCATTTAAAGGAATGTCTGTTAAATACTAAGTGTGGATTTGCATGTTTAATATGTTGAATAGTACTAAGATAATCAAATGGTTCCATTCCAAAATGGGAATCATGTTCGAAAATTTCAAGCGCCGGTGCGTTTTCTATCCACTGATTTAAATATGTGCTACAAATTCGGAATGGAGTATGAGGCTTTATGAAAAACTTGTCCGATTGGATAGACAGTTTTTTCAGTTGAAGTGATAGAGGAATTCCGCAAAATTTAACAGAGAATGCGTACCCTTTCAAAATTAAACTTTTGATATTAGGCGAAGCTTGGGTAATGGAATCTAAAAAAATTGGCAGTTCCGCTGTTTTGGCGTTCACATAAGGACTGAATGTAATATTTAGATGCAAATTTTCAAGATGCAACATTTGAGGAATAGTTACTTTGCTGGTCGAAGTCCACTCGTCAGAAATTATTTCCAGGTTTCTTAACTTAATTAAATACTTAAAAATTGTATTTAACTTTTCTCCCATTACAATAAGATCGTTTTCATTTGGTTTCTCAATCAGTATGTTTAAGGTACATCTTACAAGCTTTTCAGCCAAGTTCGGAATGGAACCCTTCAAAATGACGATTGAAATCGGATGTAACACAAAATTAAGATTAGCATCTTCGTGTAATCTACTGCTACAATTTGGCAAAAAATTGCAATACTCTACTAGTTCAGTATCGTTTCTAATTGTTACTTGGATTTTCCGTTTCTTGAGGCAATAAAGTGATGCGTGATTAAATTGATTTGAAACTAATCGAACTTTAAGTAGATCCCAGGTATGTAAGTTTGTTAAAATTTTACTCCAAATCTATTACAAATTACATACGATTATAATTTTAATAATGTAATATTTTATAAAACTTACTTCATTTGGTAGATAAAATCCCATTTCTTCAATATTTTATTTTATTTGTTGATGAGTATAAAAGGTTAGAACTTGGAAAGTTTCTCAAATTTTAATTATAAACAAAAAAGTTTTAACAAATTGAAATTATGTAGAAAAATCAAAACCCGATGATGATGAGAGCTTTAAATGGAAGGTTATCGTTCTAAAATGTTATTCTTTCCCTTTCTCTGCTCAAAATCCTGATAAAGGGTCCAGGTTTGATCAAGACCCTTATTCATAACAATTACTATGAAACTTGGTTAAGATTAAGACCAAGAAGGTCGCAGGACGCCATTGTTTTCTGATTGGACCGGACCGAACGAATGAAAATAAGAAGAGGAGGAGGGAAGAGCAAAGAGAGTTTCCGAATCCGAACATCAAAGAAAGACTCACTCATCCGTCATCCTCATCATCATCTGAATTCTGAAATAGTTTAAATTTGTTAAAACAAAAATAAAATTTTAATTGTGAATATAATCATTCATTTTTATTGAATGGAGAGCCGTTAATAAATCTGTAGGTGTTGCAGTTTTTAATTGAAATTTAAGAAAGTTTACCATGGTAAGTTTTAATTTCTTGTATTTGAGCCTTACGACTTTACCTATTAACCTGTCAGGCTGACAATGTCAGTCAATTGTCAACTAATATTCTTTTGAAAATCTAGCAGGACAGTGACCCTCCCTTTTTACCTGTCGGTACCGAAGTTAGTGCCAAGTATAAAGGAGCTTTCTGTGAAGCTAAGATAAAGAAAGTTGTCCGAGTTGTGAAATGCAAGGTAAATACTAATAAAAATTCAATATTAGAAAGTTGCAATGAGACCCAGCGTGATTTCAAATTTTAATGCCTTTCTGTAGGTTACTTTCAAGTCTGGCCTTGGGACCGTAATGCTCTCTGATGACCAAATCAAGGGAACACTACGAGTTGGAGCTAACGTCGAAGCTCGTCATCCTGATAAAAACGCTCATATTGAAGCTGTCATTAATAAGATTCAAGATTGTAGCCAATATACTGTAGTTTTTGACGATGGTAAGTTTGGATTCAGTTTACCACAATTTGTTAGACTTCTTAATATTTGTATGTTTACTTAAGGTGACATCACAACACTGCGACGCTCTGCTTTGTGTCTGAAAAGTGGTAGACACTTCAACGAAAGTGAAACCTTGGATCAGTTACCATTGACACATCCTGAACATTTCAGCAATCCTGTAGTGGGAGGGCGGAGAAACGTGAGGCGAAGGAGAGATCCACTGTACGATTTCCAAATTAACTAATTTTAAAAATGTTTGGAGATTTGCAATTTTTTATGCATTTTTTATAGTTCTGGCGAAGTTCAGGAAGTAGATGAAGAAAGCAGTGATGAAGAATCTGTGTCTTCAACCAAAAAAGGAAAACCGAAATTCAATCAAAATGACAGCGATGTTGATATTGGGAAAGTAGTATGTGTTGATGTGACTGATAAAAAGGGAAAAGGGAAAGATAATTGGTTTCCAGGATTGATTGTAAGTCCATCAGCTCAAGAAACTGTCAAAATTCGAACCAAAGATGAGTACCTCGTACGTTCATTTCGCGATGGTCGATAGTAAGTGATATAATTTAACTTTGCTGAAGTAACAATTAGTGCAATTTTCGAACTTTTTTTTCAATCTTAGCTATACAGTTCCGAAGAAAGAAATCACCAGTTTTTCCAAGGATAGTCACGCTGGAAAGAATGACTCAAATTCTAACATTTTAAAATCAGGTACATTACTTTTTCAAATTAATGTAAATTGACTCTTAATCATGATTCATGAAACATTTTCTAGCTATTGATAAAGCTGTCCAGTACATTGATAAAGATGAGCTTCCTCAACATTGGGACAAGGGTATACTTTTTTCCAACGTGGAGGATGAACCTGTAGATGAATCAGAAGATGTTGGAGAGGGTTCTGATTCTGAGGTTTGTGAAGAAGCTAAACTAATGAATTTAAGTTTAATGTAATTAAATTCTTTAGGATTCCGTCGGAAGTTCTCAAGCGGAAGAAAAGGATCGTTTTGTGGCCCAGCTGTATAAATACATGGACGAACGTGGGACACCCATAAATAAAGTACCGATTGTTTGCAATAGAGATTTGGATCTCTACAAATTGTACAAAATAGTAATTGGACGAGGCGGTTATAACAAAGTTACAAATTCAAGCCAATGGAAATCCGTCACTGTAAAAATGGGCTTTGGTTCAATGCCTAGCACTTCAACTATAAATCTTGTCAAACAAGGATATAAGAAGTATACAGTTTAACCTTTGAATTTAATATAAATAATATGCTTACTTTATTTTTGGTACTAGATTCATACACAACTTTGAAGAATTTAATAGAAAGCTCGGCTGTAATTTTCCATCTGGCAGTTCGTCCACTTCTTCTCGATCTAATCGTACAATTTTCAGAGATCGCCATGCGTCAAGTTCTTCAAAAGAAATAAAACCAGTTCCTCCAGTTTCGAAAGAAGCAGTGCCTGAAATCGTGGAAGAAAATTCAGATGCTGCAAGCACGCACGAGGAATCCACAGTTCCAGCTGAAGTTCCACCTGTGCTAACATCCGTTGAAGAAATTGAAACAAAGAAAGCTGAAGAATTGAACGAATCTCCTCGACGATCTCGAAGTCGTCAAGACATTCGAAAATTGAAAGAAGACGATGTCGTAGCTGAGAAACCCTCTGTGGGTAAGAAGCGACGAAACATGAAAGAAAAAGAAGAGAAAGAACCACCTACGAAAGTTGTAGTGGATCCCCCCACTCCAGCTCCACCACCTCCTCCTGCAGCTACGCCACCGCCTTCAACAACAATTCCACCGAAAAGGGGGTCAGGAAGAGGAAAATACAAAAGAAAAACTGATAAAGATGAGATTCCAGAACCAAAGGTGGAGCCTGAAGAATATCCACCAGATCGAGAGTTTATTGATAAAGATGTCCAAATTCAATTAGGAGACAAACTTAGCGTTTACTATGGAAAAGAATCCGAAGGCAAAAAATATGAAGCCAAGGTATTTAATTTTTGCTACAACAATGCCTTGAATAATATTTTAATGTTTGAAATTTCTCTAGGTAGTGGATATCAATGAAAAACAACTCTTGTATTTTGTACATTACGCTGGATGGAATACTCGATATGATGAATGGATTCCAAGATATCGCGTAGCGGAGAATTTAAGCCTAAGAGCAGAACAAGTGACATCAATTCCTCAAGGTATTTGTTACTGTTTTTGAATGTTGAAAATATTTATACTGCTTTATTATTATAACAGGTCGTGGTCCACAATCATCAGTTTCGGACGGCACCGCAAGCAATAGTGATTCAGGAAGCACTTTTAAAGGACCTACAACTAAAGGACCGAAGAAGAAACTAAAACTTGCAGTTGAATCAATGAGCACCACTCGTAGTAAATCTGCTTCGTTAACTCCAAGAAAACGTCTTTCCAGCGAAGGGGACATCCCTACGGTTAAGCGTAAAACGAGGAAAAAAGGTATCGTCACGTCACATTTTATGAAGTTTTAAAAGCGTTTTTAGATTTTAGTTAAACAGTAAAAAAGTTTAGACTTTAATTTCGATTTGATTTTTAAAAAGCCCTTTCAGGTGTTGAAAGCGAAGGAGATTCTTCTGGGACAGAAAGCAAAACTATACCAATAATGAAGAGAGGCAAGAAATCCAAGAAAGTTGTTGAAGTTTCTGGTGTCGAAGGAGCTGATGGCAAGGCACTGAGCAAAAGTATTCCAAGCCCGGATATTTCTGACTTCTCAAAGGATGTTAAGGACAACCAGCCAGATCAGGTGATCGACTTGAATGAAATTCGTTCTGAGATGAAAGGAATCGACAAAATGGTGAAAATGTTGCCACCGGCCGAAGCTGCTTCCTCTGCATCACAACTGACAGAAGAAACAAAGAAATCTGATGTTTATGATTTTGAAGAAGAAAACAATCAAACTCAAGCAAGTACCAACGTACCGATTCCACCAAAGCCTTTGGAGAAAAAGGATGAAGCAGCTGTGAAAGAAATAATATCGGAATCATCTGAATCAAAAGACAGTTCAACGACTCAAGTGTCTGGAGGAAGCATACCGGTAAAAATTTCACCAGTGATTGTAAAAGAGACTCCTCCTATGTCATCAATTGATAGCAGTATTAATTCTGTTGTTGAAGCTAAGGACTCAGTAATAACAACAGTCCCAGTAGTCACTGCAGCTGCTACCCCGTCCCAACCACCACAGCCTGTTTTTACATTATTAAGTCCAAGAATTCAAAGATTGGCTGAACCAAAAAATCGTCCAGTTGTTGGTCAACGTCCGCCACCATTGCTGATTCGAGGCTTTGCTCCTACTACAATGGTGAGAATTTTTATAATTTGAATGAATTATACATTAACGTAATCTTTTTTCCAGGTACAATTTCCACAGAGACCGGTGAGGACGACCACGCCAATAGCAATATCAATCCCAGCAAGATCTCAGCGTCCAATTCTTATCCAAAGCACAAGTTCACCAACTGTTTTGCCAATAGCAACAACTGCTTCTCCACAACAATCTCCACTTATTGTTCCATTAATAAAAAGTAGTGTAGCTGTAGCTCATTCTACACTTTCCAAAACTGCAGAACTGAATCTTGTTAATCAACAGTCAACTAATCCAATGTCCACTCCGACTGTTACACTCATAACTACAACAGGTCGTAATACTGAAAAAACTCAGTCAAATATCCAAGTACGTCCTAAACTTATCGAAGGTGCGAGATTATCATCTTACCCAACAGCACGTATAAAATCAGGAACGAATGTCTTGCCAATACGCACACCAATTGGAATACCTCCACCGTCTCTTCCACATCCTCCATCACAAAGTATGAATTTGGGTTTGAAAAAGAAACGAAAAGTTAAAAGTCAAAAGTTCGTTGAATCTTCTGGATCATCTGATGAAGGACCAGATAAGAAAAAACATAAACGACAAGGCATTACTCCAAAGGCCCAACAGAAAAAGATTAGTCAACCGGGAGGGACTGGTGGTATAATAACTTCAACACCGGGAACTATTGGAGTTATTCCAGTGACCATGAACACAGTTGCTTCATTAAGTTTGTCAACTGCAACAGTAACAACTCCAAAGAAACCTCCGGGGACCCCTAAAGTTACTCCAATTGTAAAATTAAAACTGAGTGGAGAAATGAAACCCATGCTAACACCTGGTAAAATACTGTCTAAGAAATATACAAGAGTTGAACAACCTGTCAAGTTCCCTAAAAAGATTGTGGCTACTCCTGTTTCTGCCAAGCTAACTGCACCATCATCATCATCATCAACCTCCGTTCCTCCTCTTCAGCTACAGCAGACATCGGTGATTGTAAAAGGAGAGCAGATGACACCGAAAGTTCCTGCTGGTAATCCAGAGAGTCGACAATTGCTTAATCCGGAAACAGCAAAACTACAAGGAGATATTCCAACCATTCCTATTATAAAGGAGGAACAATTCCTGCCTTTTAAGTCTTTTGAAGCAGAAAAAGGAAATATTTCAGAATCTTCTCCCAAGGTTCCAGAATTGGTGCCAAGTGGTGATGTACTCACTGGTATTTCTGCTGATTCGTCGGAACCAAAGTTGGTTTCAACGAAAACAATTTCAGTTACGAACGAAGAGGAATCATGTCATTCGCTTTTATGTGAAGAAGAAATCCCTGGAAGCCCAACTCCCGGGACAGAATCTAAAAACTTTTCTTTTGATGATAAAACAATTGAAGATGCTGTAGTAAAGAAAGAATTTCCTTCCGAAAAATTAGTTAATCCCATTCCCTCAAATCAACCAAAGGAAAAAACTTCACATCCTATGTTAATTCCACCACTTTCAAATCCAGAGAGAGTAATGCCAGACGTCAAAGAATTTGCAATGTTTGCTGAGGCAAAACCCCAAACATCGTTCCAATCAAAAAATACAGGAATGGAATTCCATGAATTGGAGCATAGAGAAAATGACGATCATCTTCTTGAGCTTCCAAGTACGAGATATCCAATGGATGTTGACGATCAAATTGAAAGTTCACCACGACAAATGTTCTCCAGTGGAAGCGCTTCATCAGGATCTCCGCGAGGGTATACCTTTTTCTTCAATGTTGAATCTCTTTCTAATTGTTTGATTGATTCTAATTTTTTTTGTATTAGGGGTGATGTGGATGGAGAAGGACGCCAATCCGGTAGTGGAGATAATAGCAAATCCAAACATTCAGACACAGACAGTATTGAATGTATGCAAAAACAAGAGGCAGAGGACATGGGTGATGGTAAGCATAGTTTTTAAAAAAAGACTTAATTTTAGAAAAATAATATCGTATTTTTTTTAAATAAGAAAACTCAAGTTCTGACGAAGGAGGTGGACGAAAAAGAAAATATGATGACCAAGGCTCAAGATTATCCAGTGGAGGAAGGAGTAGAAGTCCGTCTTCATCTCCACGAAAACGAAGGATGGTTCGTAAAGGATCACCTGATGAATCTCGAGCTTATCGTTCCAGTAGGATGTCATCGAGTAGAAAATCAGGTAGGTAGCTTTAATATTTTAATATTCTATTGTTAATAGTCTAATATATAAATATATTTATTTTCAGGACTGGATGCAGAGTATGGACGGATGCCTCCTCCTCTACCACCGTTTAATCTTGGTAAACCTCCAAAATGTGAAAGGTTGAATATGGCCATTCCAGAACTTAGTAAGCATAAATTCAAATATTTTAAAATCTTGCTTTTAACCAAATTAAAAATATTTTATTTTTAAGATGACGATATGAGTCAAGATGAGCGTGTTGATACTGTTCAAGGGATATTGGAAGCCTTGCGTGATAAGTACAAGGAATTAAAAACTACAATTGCTATGTTGGATCGGAAGAAAAAACGAATACGGAAAAGAGAAAGAGAGAAGCAGAAGCGTGAAAAAGAAGCACTTCAAGCAGCAGTTTCAGATCTGTAATTTTAGTTTTGACTTTGGAAATTATGAATAATTAATTATAATTTTCATTATTTAGTTTTTAATATTAAATTGGAATTATTTATTTTATGTGGATTAACTAATCTTGTGACTCAAATAAAACTCAACTTTTTAACAATCATAAATTCACTTATTAGCCTCGCCCGGGTTCGGACTAACTTTTGGATATTTTTTGTTCATATTCAAAAACTTTTGCATAAAATTACAAGAAAGTTGTGATTAGCCACCATTTTGCTAGAAAAGAAAATCAATAGCTCTATGAAAATGGCATTAGATTTGAGTATCCTTGCGTCAAATAATTTTGAGTTTTTCCTTGATTGTTTAAAGCTTTTATTAGTTATTATTGAATTTAAAATAAAATATATTGAGTTTGGCATTGATAATTCCATAAAAACGTTCAAATAATCCTTGGATTTCTTTGACGGAATTTAAGGCAGATTTGAGTATCCTTGCGTCAAATAATTTTAAGTTTTTCCTTGATTGTTTAGTAAAGCTTTTATTAGTTATTATTGAATTTAAAATAAAATATTTTGAGTTTGGCATTGATAATTCCATAAAAACGTTCAAATAATCCTTGGATTTCTTTGACGGAATTTAAGGCTTATTGTTCGTTCATAGAATTTATCAAAAAATATATTTCGGATGTCTTTGCGTTGATTTAATAGTCTATTGTTGAGATATGGAAAAATGGTATAAAAAGATTTCTTTATTTCTCAAGAACAATATTCACCGTTTTACTACAACAACCACAGTTTCTTTAATATTTCGTAGAAGATGATGATGAAGGCGTCCGTTATGGCTGGAGCTATGGTAATGTTGCGTCAAATAATTAATTTAATTTTCTACATATTTTTATTTAGATATT
>JAQGCN010001073.1:0-11828 GCA_034699725.1 Friesea truncata | reverse complement strand
AAGGACTGCTCCGATTTCGCTCATTTTTAAACTTGACCTCAGTTATGACCTCAAATGCTTGTATACCAAGTTTCGTTCACATCCGTTAACTCGTTCTCGAGTTATCGTGGTAACGGACAGACAGACGGACGGACGGACATTTAGATCACTTATACCTCCTTCGTCGGTTAATAATGTTAATGACTGCCAAGTTTGATGAGGAATGTGCAATAGGTTGGAAAAGTATGCCTGAGTGAATTGTGAATTTCGATAGTGGGAAACCTGCACCTCAAATCCCACATGAGAGAGTGGAAAACACTTGGAGTTATGACTTAAAGTGCTCAACCAAGTCGTGGAGGCAACAAACAATTCCTTATTTTGTAATTTGAAAGTTTTCATGAGAAATTTTCTTCAGGTCTAAACTAGCTAGACATCGAGAAGCTATGGAAGTTTTGAGCCATGGTGAGCAGGCTTTACTCCAAAAACTTCCAAGAGATTCAGGAGCTCATAAAGGAACTGGCTCTGCTAATGCAAAGGAAAATTTGAAACAACTTATGCAAGCTGTAAGAATATTTTGAATGTCGATTTCCCATTTTTTTAAATGTTTTTTTCATGTTCAGGTCCAAGCATTGAAAACAGAGCGTGAAGATATTGAATCAAAATTAAAGGGTGCAAGTTTTGATTTGAAAACACCATTTTTAAAGGCCTTAGCCCAGGATGGAGCTATCAATGAAGCAGCACTCAGTGTTGAGATTTTAGGTGGTGTATTTTCCCAATACGATCCACACATCAAGGAATCTTTACAAAAACAAGAACAACTTATCGCTGCCATCCAACAGAGTAGTGATGAATATTTTGGAAGAAATCATGGATCCGATCAAGTTGATGCGAATAGTAGAGAAAGTGTTATGAAACAACTGGCTGAAGGTTTTGATGCTTTTACAGATTTGCAGAGCAATGTTAAAGAAGGTATGATTTGCAAAGCACATTAAAACACCAGTATATGATCTGTTTGATAAAATATTTCTAACTTTTAATTTAATTTTTTTTTGTAATCAGGAACAAAGTTCTACAATGATCTAACACAGGTACTTTTTTCAAAAAATGATGAAACTTTTTCTAATTTAATTTTTTATTTTAAACAAACAGCTCCTCGTAACATACCAAAATAAAGTTGCAGATTTTTGTTTTGCCCGAAAAACAGAAAAGGAAGAACTTTTGAAAGACGTTACAAGAACTGCTTCAACTAATGCTGGACAAGCTGTACCACCAAGACCACCCCAACCGATCATTCCCACAACTCCTTATGCTGCTGCTACTCTACCACCATATTCTACCAACACTGCTACTGCCCCTCCCCCAACTGGTGGAGCTCCTCAGCAGAATACATACTATGGAACATACCCTGGAGCAGGGGCTGCGTATCCTTATCCACCACAGGGAATGCCAATGCCATATGCACAACAAACCACGCCCTATCCTCCGATGCCACAAGTTTACAATCCGTTTCAGGCTTATGCTCCTATGCCACCTCAGCAACAGAGTAAGATACGTCAATTACAATTCTCAATATAAAAATTCAATGAAAACTTTGCTATTAGATTATCCTTATCCTGTTCAGCCTACGATGCAGCCATATCCATACGGCCAGCCGCAACACCCACCACCACAATAGTAAGGATATTGTAAGAATTTTTCCTTCAACACCCAATCAAAAATTCTAGATTGATTATAAATTGAAATATACACGATATGCCTCTTCTTCTGTCAATCGCAAAAGTTTCGTACTGCTTACTAAACTAGTAGTTTACTGCAAGTACTTAATTAGTACTTGCAGTTATAGTTTTTTTGGTTGTCAAAATTATTAATTATATAACTTAGAATGTAATCGCTTACAATTGCTTATTATTCTTTTCTTCTTTAGATTTATTGCTTGGAAAATTCGAATTTATAGCCTATCAATATATAATTTCTGGAATATGAATCACGTTTTTTGTTTCGCGTCTCAGCAGTAGTATAGTATTTATATTCTGAAGTTGAGATCGTCGATTGATTGATGAGTGATTGATTTTCTTAATAAATTATAATAATATTCATTATAAAATACGAAATCGGGTAGGTACTTTGTTAATAATGTGAATGTTAGTGAAATTTGAGATTATTGAAAGGTAACAAGGGAATAATGGTTAAGTAAACCGGAAATGTCTTCCTTCTTGTTCTCAGAGAGATTATGTCGTCTAAAGTATAATTTAGGTACACTACACCTTATGAATTGGAGTTACACTTTGTTTTAAATAATTTGTATACATTTGTCGTGCATGAGCTAAAACTCGGACTACATTATGTTTCCTAACCATCTTATCAAAGTACATTGCGGTTTCGTTGTAATCCATTTGATTTCTTATTATATGATCACGATGCTGCAGAAGCATTGTTAGGCACAGAAACATTAGAAAAGGTGAACCTCCTAAAATAATATAAAAATTATAATATTACGAAATTCACTTTCTTAAAATAAAATTTCAGAAAGTAATTTAACCTCCAAATTCATCCGGTCCAGGTAATTTCAATGTCGTATTTCCACCATCCATCATCCCAGATTGAAATTCAGGTTCTTCGAGTAAAGAATTTTCCAATTCTGTTTCTGTCGATTCACAGCAATGCCCTGAATCATTCTCCGAATCACTTAAAATGGCAGCTTCTTGATTTTGTAATAAACTTTTAGAAGACTTTTCACCAACTAAACCATTTGAAGTACCATGTTGATTATTAATTTTAAGAACTTCCTCAGATTTTAAAGTTGAAGTTTCACTTCTATCTTCAAACAAGCAACCGTTAGTAATTTCATTAGCGTCTGTAAAAGAAAATCTGCCTGTTTTCTTATCTTCTGTAAATACTGAAGATGAAGAAGAGTCTTCTCTCTTTAATAACTTTTCTGAAATTGTTGAATCACCCGAAGTTGGAGTTAAGCTTCCAGCATCTGGAGATGTTGATTTCTTTGATCGAATTTCAAAAAATTCTTTTAAGTTCTTAATTAATTTTGGTTTTTGTGTTCCTCCGTTTAATGTGAGATTTGAAAGATTTTCAATATTTAAAATTTCAAAAGGTGAAGTACTTGGTGGAAAATCGTTAGTTTGAAGGATTTCTATATTTTCAGTATCATCGAGGCTAGAAATTAACAATTCGAAATTAGAAAATACTGATACAGATTTTCAATAATTTAATTTACCTATAAAATGGTTTACGCTGTGACCCCAAGCCACTTGAAGCCAAGGAAGACGATATTGAACTCAATGAATTCTCATCCAAACTCAAGTGTGGACTTGCCTTTTGTTGTTTTCGTGAATATCGTCGGTGACGGATTTCACTTGGTGTTGTAGTTGTTGAAGACCTTCGCATTGCACAAACTTTTGAATATGACGAAGTTAAAGAAGGGACAGGAATTGGTATAGATTGTGTACTTGATCCTGTGTATTTCACCTGCCAATCAAAAATATTTCGAATCAATTCTACTTCTCAACTTTTTAGTTCAGTTTCATAAAAATGCGGATTCCATTTATATTTAAGCTTACCTCAAACAAAGGGACATCCTGTGGTTTATAAGGAAGAGACGACCATAATACTTCCATCATCCTCAAAGCATCTTCAAAAACAAACTCTCGTTTCATCTCAAGAAGGAGCCATCGGTAGCAGAATAATAAATCATCCGCACCTACACTTTTTAAGTATGACCAGAAATAGCTATCGCAATGAGCCAAAGCTTCAGATAAGTGAGCGAACTGGAAATCAAATCAATCAATTATTTTGTCTTGCAAAGTTGAAAAAATTTACCTTGAGTGACATTGCTAATCCATCTGAATTAAAGTTAGGGCTGAGTCGTTCCATGAGCGAACAGAAGCAGATATAAGCTTGAGCTTCGTTTGCTAAGGTCACCAGGAGTGGAGATGCGAGGTCAGACATTCCTTGGCAGTAGCTAACCGATGGATGATTGAGGGCATATCTAAATTATAATTTTGATTTTAACCGTAAGTATATTAGGGGGGATGTGTGACAAAACTAAAATTTAAAATAAATGGAACAAAAAAGTTTTAGTGAACTTTTTTCACTGAAAAAAAAGTTCAATGAAGTTTCTTTCTTCAGGGAAAAAAGTTCACTGAATGTTTATTTTCAGTGAGAAAAGTTCACTGAAATTTTTTTGTTCCATTTATTATAAATTTTAGTTTTGTTACACATCCCCCCTCATATAAGTAATGATGACAAAATAAAAAATACTTACGTGGTAAGAATATTAAAAAGACTGGCAATATTTTGATTGTCATCATGACCTGCGAAAAACTTGTGAGATCTGTCAGTCCTTAATACATCTTTTCGCACCATGTTGCTCACGCAGAGGATTTCCTCATTGACTAAACCATTTTGCATGGCTAACATCCAAGTATCTTTAAGTTCGACGTATTCATCTGATTTTTTTCGTATATATTTCAAACGTTCTTCTCCAGTTAATCCATCTGGATACACGTTGAGAAGATGCTTCCAAACAACACGACGTATTGATGGTTCAACTCCACCGTGAAAACAGGCATATCGCAACTCTCTTGGATATATTAAAATTCCTGATTGGTCTAAATAATTTCTCAATTCTACATCAGATAATGGTGGTCTTGTTGCAACTGAGATGTCCTCTACGAAAGTCAATGCCTTTTGAACCCATCTCTCCATCTATTATCCAGATGAATCCAGAAATTTTATATTCAGATTAGGAAATTCAAGATAAACAAAACTAACTTACGGTATTAAAAATTCCAGCAGTATTAATTTTAGCAGCATTGAGATTGACTGAAGTTAAATTGCCAGGTCTGAATTGAGTTCCTCCTCCGGAATTATTGACAACACCTTGGGTTCTTCGATGATGATTGGCAATAAGGATAGGACTTGGTTTAATAATTTCAGTAGATTCGATAACTTCCCATGACGGTGTTTCGTCATAATCCTCACCACACCCTTCCAGGGGTATATTCCTCGGTTCAATCATTAGTTGAAGATCTGTTTTTAAAAAAAATTGATTTTTGATCACATTAAAAGAATGAAGGCTCATGCCATATTGTTGTGTCATACCCGGAGAACAAGCAGAGAAAAAGGCAGCGTTTAAATCCCAATCACTAACTAATGGCAAGAGAGCTTCAAATCCTTCGTCGTCGATAGCTCGATAGTTAATGACAAAATCTCTGAAAGGCACAAAGGAAATAGTTAATATGGTTCATTTTGACGAAGAGTCCAAGTCCACTTCTCAAAAATAGGATTTTTAGAAATGAATCCTGAGTTCTTAAGTCAATTGACGGATTATCTTCAGACCCCCAAAAGAAGACAAGACTTCTGTTCCAAGGTTCGTCATGTGTCCATTGAAGTCCCTGATGAAAAGAAGACCTGCCTTTCTTCTTATCATGTGGCCTCAGTTTCAGTACACAAGTACTTAATGGACATTATATGAATTTTAGCATAGTCAAAAGTCCAACTTTAATACTTGTTGATATGTCATGTCAAGTCGATTTGTTTGTCTCTCACGTCACGTCGTCACCCACCCATCTTAACTAACAAAACACCTTGTTGAGATTCAAGTGTTTGTTTTATAAAAGTTTGGTTAAGATTAACAAATTATAATCTTGGTTAACTTAAATCTACAACAAATTGTCTGGAAGTTCTAATTTGAGGATATTTCCTGATAAAAGCGTCTTTTTAACTGTGGGAATTTTCCATTGAATATCACCTTATCAGTGACACCGGTTCAGTTTCTGTGTATGAAGTATTAAGTAATGATGATAAACAAGCTAGAACTTGTCAAACTTAATTAGAAGAGCACACACGACATTGACATGTAAATATTAGAAATCAGCTGATTTCTGAATAATAAACAGAAATCAGGTGTTTTCTATTGACATTATTATTATGAATGACTCATACTCACCCTTTTAAGTCAAATGCCCTCCCTATGAGGTTTTTAAGGATTGAAAAATTAGTAAGCGAAGGGTCTACCGAGAATCGTCTTGATTGACCACTGGGTCCTTCTCCTGGAATCTGAATCATCAAAATGTTAATCCAAAAGGTTAAAAAAATGTGGAGTTTGTTTACCTGTGCTTGGATTCGAACTGCTTCCTGTGGAAAGGGGTATCCTCCGGATCCAGATGAAGATGACATCGCCCTGCTACTGGTCGCCCGGATTGAACTAGTTGACATTCTTTGGATTATTCGTCCAGGACAGCTGATTGACTTGTTTGCTAAGTTGTTATTTTTCACTTCAACTATTTTAACAAGGAAAGAAAGAACGGGTTAAAATTAACTTTTAGCTATAAATTTTGTACATGTTTTACCAACACCAATTGGCTTGTGATGATAAAGGAAGAGTCGCGAATGCCATAAATAATCTAAAACCACAAATTCTATTGATATACAGACTGCGGTTACTCAAGGATAGGACAGGAGGTGTGGTCGATTGTGTCCATTGGAGTACAATAAATATTTTGCACAAATAATTAACTATATTTACATGTTTAAAAAAATGCTTTAAAGTTAGATTTCTTTTCTTTAAGAAGACAAGAAGGGCATTGATTTACTAAAGTTATGACCTTTGTTTTCACAGCAATAATTCCCAAATTGACAGGAAAAATAATCTGTAAAACAAGAGGAGATCCGATTGAGATAGATCCTTGAACTTGAATTAAAAATTTAGTATTTCACAACAATAAATTCCACAAGATTATTAATCTTGCAAATTGTGCAAAATTAAAGTTTCTGCAACACAGTGTAACAACAGCTGGCGTTTACGTCACGTTTTTATATAAAAGAGATCAACTTTCACTTGGATTTTTTTATGCATAACAGATCAACTTTCTCTTCTCATCGATTATTCGAAAATCGACGAATATTTCCTAATTTTGTAAATTTGATTGAAAAATTGGATTCCCTTTCACAGTTTCACATTGTTTTTATTTGGTCTCGTGGGGTTTATTCACATTTTAAGCCAGACATGGAACAGAACAGACAGACACTGGAGAAAGTGGTTGTTGCGTTGCGTGTCATCTTCGAAGATTATTCGCAAATTCGCATCTTTTCTTTTAACAGTTTTAGTATCAGCTTTCTTTTACAAGAATTATTAACTGGCGATTGAAATTTTTTTGTTATAGCCACAGGAGATGGCATTCGGATATGATCAAGACAGCCTTCGAAACTTAAGATTTACAATTGCAACTCCAAATGGCAACAATCGGACCCCAACACAGCAGGTAACCAACCAAATAATCACAAGGTTTCATTATTGCATTTTTACTAAGCACCCATCGCATTATCAAGAAAAAAAATTATTGAAGAAACAATGGAAAAAATCTTCTTAAAAATTCCAATGTCTTTTTATGATCCTACATTCTTCATTGTTTTTTTTTCTTGATAAGATTAATGCATAATTTCATATAAAGGACATTCCCTCAATAATTTGTAGTGTCCCACACCTGTCCCAAATTGACATTTCCAAATCCAATGTTTAATGTTCCTACTGTAAAAATTTTAACCAATCCCGTGTCTTGGTTGTATTGTATCTAATCATCATCTTTAAAAACCTCTTCTTTTCTTCATCATCGTCCTCATCGGTCGTTCAACTTGAATTATTCATCATTCATTTATCCAAAGTAAAAACTTCAGAGGAGAAGCAATAATAATAAAATGCTTTTTTCTGTCATCATTTCTATTGTTTTTTATTTTCTCTACCAGACATAAGATTGTTTATAAACGCCCTTCCTCTTCATGTTCATATGCAAAAATTATGAAGAGATTTTCTTCCAAAGATTCAACGATGATGAGAGGTGGTTTGAATTATTTTATTACCTTCGTGAGGTATTTCCATTATTATGAAGAGATGATTATGATTTTTAAAAATTTAAAGTCAAAATGTCGTCGTCTTCTCATTCGAAAATTAGTATTCGTACTTTTTGCAAACTCTATTGTTGTTATATGAAAATTTTGACAGGTTTACAATGTTCCGTGCTAATGAAATGCAAATCATCTTTAACTTCTGAATTTTGAATTTGACAAGAGCAATTCACATTCTAAATAACAATGATGCTTACACAAATTAATTTTTATTCATATTTGTATATTGATTTCCTGACAGGTTTAAGAAGATGAAGAAGGATGCTGCTGTTGCTAATCTGTCAATAATTTTTGAACTCTATGAGAGTAAGAAGATAGATTCTTCCTTTCAATTTTGAAATTGATAGGATTTAGGCGTGTTTGGCGTGATCATTATCTTTATATGGGATAATAAGAAACATTTCCTTGGAAAAAGATCCATTTACCATGTTACAAAAAAGTCACCACCGGAGCAATTAATTAAAACTGAGGTGGACGGACCGTACCGTGGTGGAACTATATGGATTCATAGACAAAATTTTAATAGGAAAGCAAATCTTCACGATTATTTTACAAAGAATGAAAATGAGATGGTATTTATATGCTTTTAGCATGTATAATTATACGAGATGATGAATATCTTCGTAATTCATTGTTGTGTAGGATCATCATGATTATAACTTCGAGATGATAAAACCAACAAACATTTGTAACATTATCCCATCTTAGTTTTGTTATCACAGACACAATCTTTTTAAAGTATGATTAATAACATTATTACATTTCAAATAAAACTCTTCATTTTGCGAACTTTCACCTTAAGTGAAAGTCAGACCTTTTCCCCTTTCGTCCTGTGATTTGATACGCATTAATTAATATAGATTTCGTTCATAAAGATTGATTGTCGCAGATATTTTTTTTTTGCAAAATCGAGTTTTGAGTGTAGTATGCGTAGAATCTTATTTTATTTTTTAACAAAATATAAAAATATTTTTTCATTAAAATTGGAAAAAATTTGTTTTATAAAATAAAACTAATGAATGAATTTAAAAATTTATGAACGAAAGCAGAGAAATTCTTATGAATGAACTCAACAGCAGAATTGTTTTTATGAATGAAATTTGACAACTTCTGTTACTGCGCATGCTTACACATTTACTATTTTTACGACAGACAGTTCGTCTGTCTGGGGGGATACCCTTTGTTATTAAAGACGGTTGTAAAATTAGTTAAGTTTATAGACGACAGATGACACTTTTAACACAAACCAACAAATAGAATCTCGACTTTTGTAAAGTTTTAAGTGGCGTTTAAGTTGTAACAATCACAACAACAGTTTTTAAAATGAGTTTAAAAAGTTTTGACGCCAGTAATAAAATTGCATTTTAATTTTTTACTTGTAAGTAGTTCAACAAGTTTATAAATGCCCAATCTTTTTCGAGAAAATTGTAACATCAACTGATCTTTTGGGCACATGTGTGTGCGTAACTCACAGTAAGAATTTTTAAAAATTATCTTTATTAAAATTACTCTTATTTTTACAAACACTATAAAATTCCCTTTCTTAAAAAATGAAGGCGAATTGTATTGCATGTGAGTTTAGTAAGTAGAATAAAACGCTTTGATTAAATGTCCATATAAGCATCACGATCCTGTTTTACAATCTAACAAGCATTAAGAATAAAACCTTTCACAGATTTACAATGTTCGGTTCTTTTCAAAGAAAATGACATGATTTCCTATTCTGTCTTTAGATTTGATGAACGAATCCAGTTGTGAATGTGAATGGTAACATAAAATTTTCTAAATTCAAAATGACAATCATCTTAATCCGTGAAAATTATGTTCATGAAGTTATAAGCTGGATTAAATTTTTCCATTTCATGAAGAAGCAGTAAAGTCAGTTGCCAAATTTTTCAATTTCCATTGGATTAGGATTTAAGCTACGTAAAAAAGGATTCAAATGGTTATGCTTCTTCTTCGGTTGGATTCCTTTGACAGGGATGACAGGCTACTGTAGTCTACCTTTTAAAATGAAAAGATGAAGAGTTGAACAAAAGGAATGATCCAACATCACCACAAGGTTTGCATCCATCGTTTAAAAACTAAACTCTCTTGTGTCTATTTATAGAAATGTTAACAAAATCTGCAGATCTTACAACCTAAATAGACGAGATTCTGTTTGTAAACATTAAAAAACAGATTTTTGCAGAAGAGGAAGAAGGAAGATGAAACTTCTTACAGAAGACACCTCAACACAAGAAGGCTATCTTTCATGATGAGATGACTTTTAACTTTTTTAAATAATAAATTTTATTATTGTGAAAGCTAAAAGATTCAAATCCATTGTACTTAATCTCTTTTATTTTGATCTGATATTCTGCTTAGATCATTTTCCGGCTCCTGAAGCTCAAACACGCAGAAGAAGAATTTTCTCCCTTCTTCTGGATTGAAGTCGAGTAGTATCTAATATAACAAAAGCAGCACCAGATTTCTCGATTTTAAGGGGGTATGGGGTAATTTGTTGCTTCTCAAATTCAGTTTGGATCCCGTCGAACGAAGAGAGACACCAAGCTAAGCTAGAAAACTTGTTCAAAAACCGTGCTTCTGTGGGCACGTTTTTTTATCAAAAAAGGAAACCAAGAAGCCGAAGCCCTTGTTCTTATTTTCTCATCCGGCGTGCCTGCAACAATAGTTTCAACAATCGACAACATCAAAGACAAAACATTCACATTATTATTCTCATTATTATAATCATCAACCTTCTATCAAGAAAAAAGTGTATAAAAACTAAACTATCCTTTCCTTTTCATTAGGATTTACAACTGCATTTTTTCCTTCGCAGTTGTCATTCCGGTTGTCGAGTTGTCAACGGAAGGTTACTATTTACCAGGAGCTCAGCTCCCTACTCCCTGTCCAGAATTTTATGACCAAGATTTGCAAGTTTTCGTCGTAACTACTCTTTAAATATTAATTCAAAAGACAAAGAGACAAAGTTAACAACTACCTGAGGTGACAGTAGTATATAATATTTGAGTGTGTAATTTTGACAATTTGAAGATTTGACAGTTTCTCCCTTGTTCTTTCTCATCATAGAAAAATTCCTAAGCAGTAATTGTTTTACGTGACTTGTATTACTTGTGAACTATAACGAGTTTTTATTATTTTTTGCATTCGGAGATCTCTTGGAGAAAACGAAGTGATTAAGATCACATAACACGTTGCAAACATCATAAAATGTAATTAAAAGCACATTCATCCAGAAGGCATGGAATGAAAGAAAGAAATAAGACTCGTGCTAATCTTTCACCTCGGCTGTTTTTGGCAATGAAAAATATAATAACAATTATAAAACGAAGGTGTGGCTTTCCATCATCACACCTTAATTTTTGAAGTGATACTTTCAACTATTGTCAAGCATACCTTAACAATCACACCACAGCAGCTATAGCAGCAGGGTAAGCTAAATTTGTATTGTGACCTTTAATTAAAAAAGTTCATATCGTAATGTTATGATGCGTCTTCGTCGTCGTCTTCGTCAATATGGGCGGATTTTCATTACTACTGCTGCGGTTAGATAGAAGAGCATCCCTTCATCAGAAAAATAACTTTGAATTTAACCCTTGGATTTTTTCATCCTCTCGATAACAAAAGAAAATAAAACTTAATTATGGGAACTTTTTGTGGGTTTTTCTCAACATCTTCCCACGACATACTACTCGTAGCAGGTGGAAAAGGGAAGAAGGGGATACTACTACCTGTTGTCCATGTCGCCTTATTTCAATTTCAAGATATTTCATTCCTTGGTTGAGTAATTTTGTTTCAAATTGAATTGAGTTCAAAATAGTAATTATGATTAGTATGTTTCGGAAGTAATGGTACTGATCAAACAAAATGATTTCTCTCTACTCTACTTTTTTATTTTGGTTGGGAGGAGGGGTTTCTGTCTCTTT
>JAQGCN010001072.1:0-11833 GCA_034699725.1 Friesea truncata | reverse complement strand
TCCCGGGCGCATCCCGCCACCTCCCCTAAACCTAGTTCTGTTTTTAAGTTTTTTTGAGGGAGATGAGAGAAATCCTGATTTTTTTATAGCCGTAGTTTTCCTATGCCGACAAACTTTCCACCGAGTATATTTATTTTGAATTGATAATTTAACTATTGCGTTTGTTTTGTTAGTAAGGGTACTCCAGCACTACTCTTTTTACTAATAGTATTACATTGAATTTATTTTACTTTAATTTTTTAGATTTATAGCGTGAAAAATTCAAGCAGTGTGTTGACCCTCATAAAAATATTAAATCCTCAAAACTAGTTTAGAAATAATTACTTCTATAATTTGTTAATATTTCTAGTTGTTTTCATTGGTTGAATGACGAAGTAATTATTTTTTCCTTGTAAATATTTTTATTTATTTGATGAATATTAATATTATTTGGTTGGATTATTCAGAAGAAAAATAATTTTAGATTTGAATTAATAAATTGACAATTATTGTAAAATATTTTTAGTATTATTTTAGTTTAGAATTTATTAATTTTTTTATATTTGAAAATTAATAATTGAAGTAGTGGATTCTTAGAAAGGGTCCACCACTATTCTTTTTAGTTTATTTTAAGAAAAAAATGGCATTAATTTCAGAAGAAAGAAATCCTGTGCTTACTCTATTAAATTAACTGATTCAAAATAGTAGAAATTTTTTTGCACAATTTGGAGACACCTAGATATGGAATTCATTTGTATTAAACATGATTTAGTTGATTAGTTTAATTATTTTAGCATTTTTCTTTCGGTTTGATTTTTTCGCCGGATTCATTGGGCCCATCTGCTTTTTCTTTCATCTTACGATTTTTGATATCATTAAGAGTCTGCTGGAAATATTGACAAGTTTTCAAAGTATCCCAGTTTTCGGGTGGCGCCTCAGCTCCAAGTCGGCAAGCTGTCACTTTCATACTCCGTGCAGTAGGTTTGACAGTATGTTCTGGGTGGCACTTGCAGTTGTCAACTTCCAGATCCTTGTAATCTTGAATGAGTCCAGCCATATTAGAATGTGCGTCCTTCAATTCATCTTCTTCCAAACCTAAATCAAGCCAACATTAATAATTACACAATTTAAAGTTTTTATTAATTTACCTTCGGCCAAAAACCAATGGACAAATGCTCTCTTGTTAAACATCAATTCAAATTTCCTACGAATAACTTCAAAGGGTTGACGAACTGCTGTTGAGCTCATCTGAAATCAATTATTATTTATTACTGAATTTACAACATGATCATGTGATGTCGTACCAGTCCAACAACATTGCAAGAAGTAGCTCCAAATTCAGTTCCAGGGACGCCAATTGGAGGACGATCTGAAATATTAACCTGTGAACAAAAAAGCTGCTATCAATCATGTTCATCATGTAAAACTTATTTAAATTGTCAACCTTGAATCCAGGAACGGTCCAATCAACAAATCGAACTTTACGTGGAGCTTTACTCTGATCAGTGAGAATTTCTTTTACACATTGGATATGATTCTGATTGACATTTCCTCTGAAATTGAGTACCATTGCCATATATTGACCAAGACGTGGGTGACATTCAACCATGTGATGACGAGGATTAAGTACATCAGCAATTAGACTTGTTACAACGAATTCATCATAAGGACACTTTAAAACAAATCAAAGTGTGTTTATGTAAAATAATTCATATTATGCTAATGAGTATTTACTGAGTCGTATGGTAGAAATGGTGCATATGAAACCAATGGATATCGAAGTCTTGGAATTGGTACTAAATTCGTTTGGAAATCACAGATGCATGCACCCTCAAAACGAATAGCAGTTGTCATTCCACCAATAACTTGAGCAAAGATACGATTGTAATTATAGTAGTTTGCATTGGGAATTCGGAGGTTGACTTGGGAGATTTTGGCCATAGAATCATTGTCAAAAACGAAGGAAACATGACAGTCTTCGCTTGCATGATTGCAGAGGAGAGCATTGTAAGGCTCAACTATTTCTTTTTGACACTAAAAAATCATAATTGAGAAGGAATTCGAGGATTAATTTTGTATTACTTTTGGTCCTGGAATGATCTCATATGAAATTATCGATGACTTTCCAAAGTAAGTTTCAAGTTTTGAGCAAATGTTTGATCCAAGTCCAGAGCCAGTTCCACCACCAGTACTTCGAAACATGTTGAATCCCTTCAAATTAATTTAAATGAAAATTTAGATGAAATTCTTGGAACAATTAAATTTTCATTACTTGAAGTCCATCACAAGCTTCAACCATTTTTCGTAATCTCTCCATTATAACAGTGCTGAACTCTCGACCACATGAGTAGAATCCTTTTGGAAATAAGCTTGCAGCATCTTCTTTCCCAACTATGAAAGATTCAGGATTGAACAATTTACCAAAGAGTCCGGTACGAACAACATCTATTAAAATAATTTAAAAATTTTAGTTTAGATTACTTTTTTTAAGTGTAAATTGTAACTAATGGCACTGGGTTCCATATCGATGAAAATTGCGCGTGGTGTGTATGACCCTGAGTCATGTCGACAGAAGAAAGTTTGAGCCAATGTTGCTTCCTTATCGGATGGACAAAGTCTCATCAAACCATTAGGATTCATGCCATATTCAAGGCAGAAAAGTTCCCAAATTGCTGAGCCAGTTTGAACTCCAGCTTGTCCACAGTGAATGGATAAACATTCTCTAGGCTAAAAATTAAATTGCCAATCTTAACCTTCTCTCTCATTGGTTAAATGTTGAATATCTTACCATGATTATAGTGTGAGTTTGTTTGACTAGCTAGAAATAATTCCAAAATTCTTATTTGATTAAAAGTTAAATTACAAAAATCAGGATTCAGAAAATTGATTTGAATGAAATTAATGAATGAATTCGAATATCTTTGTTTAAAAAGCGAAAAACAAAACGTTGCTATGATTTATAATTTTTTCCTTTTATTATTTGAAATAAATTTTTATTTATATACACACGCTTTCTTTTTTTCGGAAATAAATTAAATTTTATTCTAACTATAAAAATTTCGTTTTTTTTGCTTAGAAAAATATTAATTAAATTTTTTTAAACATATCATTTTCCAAGTCCAAAAACAGAGTTAACAAATTTATTAAAATTATTAAAAATAGATCCAGTTTGTGTAGTGTGTGGTTTGACAAATACGACGGGTGCTGATGCTGACGGTAGTGAAAATCCAGCAGGATAAGCAGCAGGATGTCCGAATTGATTACGACTCTGTATTAGTAAATGTAAAATTGATAATAATTTAGAATTGATTTTTAATACTGCTGAGTGAAGAATCCATACTGTGTATCCTTTAACAATAAGATAATAAAATCCTTACGAAGAAGAAGAAGAATTTTCAAGCATAAAATTTGAAAATAAGGGAAGCATTTTTTACAGCAGATGATTGGATCATCATCACGTATAATTTGAAGAAGGAAATGTTCCAATTTAGATATTCATTTGTAAATTGAAGTATATTAATGTTTATTTACAAAATTAAACAACACAGTTTATTCATCATCTTCAGTCCTTTTGAAAATTGAAAATGAAGAAGTAGGCAGTATTTTTGAGAGACTAAGAAATTGGAAAACTAATTATAGAAGTATCATATAAGGTTGAAGGAGATAATTTTGATGCCTGAAATAAAAAAGAATATTAAATCTTTTAAAAGTTCTACGTTTTACATTTAAAGTGAAAAAAAATATGATTAAAAAATAATAATAAGTTTTATGATTCTTTTCTTTTATGATATGAATATTTAAAGAAAATAAAAAGGATAAAATAAAATGGAAATGAGTTCCAGAGTCATTAAATCCTAACAAAAGACACTTACTTTTACTCCTGAATATCATATTAAAGAAAGACATAAAGATAGATCTCATTTTATAAACTTTAATTTTAAAACTATTATTTTAAGTAGTTCATTCATTAAAAAAGTCCTTCTTAAGGTTACTTCTAACATATTCAAAAAGTGTCCATTATCTAAATTTTATCATCACAAATTTAAGAAGAAGCACCATAAAAATATAATTACAATGCAGCAGTATTTAGCATATAGTAGTTAAGTTATAGTAATTTGAAGAGAAAGTTTGAAATTATTTACATCCATTAATATTATTTTTACAAATTATGAGAACATGTTAAATGCTCAATTTGTAAAGTATGACTATAATCTTATTTAATGCTGCTCAACTTTATGACTGAATAAAGTTATAAAAACACAAAAAAAGTGAATTTACAAATATTTTTTGACAGAATGATAGTGTTAATAGCGAAAGCGAAGTTGAAGCTATTTAAATATTAAATATTATCTCAGGCACTATTTGACTACCACCTCCTTAATTTAAATCTAAGGAGGATAAAATTACTAAAGTAGATACTTAAATTAGCAACATTTTAATTAATAAGGATAAGTGTGTAATAAGTCTATTGGTTAATGGATTGTTCCCATGCGATGACGGTTGTTTTCTTTGACTAGAGAAAGTTAGTTTAAGTTAAAAGGATCCCATTAATTAGTGAAAGGAATAATAATAATAATAAGAATCCATGGAAGTTTCTTATTGATAGAATCCAAGAAGGAGACGAAGAGGAAGAAGTTGTAATCGTAAAATATGTTGGAAGCTCGTCCTGGTATTGAACGTATGTACGCTTTCCCCAAGGCTTTGTGAAAATTGTAGCAAGTCCAGCGGAAAGAGGCTCCTATAAGTTTATCATACACCAAAATATAAAAAAAAGCAAGTTTATTATAGCAGAAGAAGAAAGAAAAGCAGAGAGTAAAAGTATCATCACCAGAGCTAATTTAACACAAATTCTCAACAACACGCTATTACTACTAAAGTAAAGGAAAATTTGGCTCAGAGGCTTTCACTTTTAGTTTTATACGGAGAAAATTTTACTTTAAGGGGATGAGTCTTTAACTAGATTCTTTAACTAATTAAATATCTTTAAATTGAAATAACTTACGAACCAGATGACCTACGAATGTCATTAATGTGTCAAATTAAAGGTAATAATGTTTAGAATAAATTAGTAAGCTCGAAATGGCAGTTAAGGTCACTGTTCAAAAGTTATCGATTTTTAAAAAAAAAATCGGGCTGGTCTCGCCGGGCTATATGACTCATCCCCTTAAGTTTTTTTTTTATGTAATTGCAAAAAAAAATTGTTTTCTGTGCGCTTTAATTTCTTGTGATATTTTAAAATGGTAAACTTACGGAAGCTTTAGAGAGCGTCACATTAAGTACCGTTGGTCTCTCTTCAGTCACGTAAAACTCCACCTCTTTTGGATCATATCCATCAGCGTATAACTACGGAAGTAAATTAAGGAAGTTAATGGAAAAATGATGGTAAATTTAAATGGATTTTTTACCTCAAGTACATGTCTACCAGGCAGGACAATCCTCCAAAATTCCCCATATCTTGTACTTCTAAATCCAACTTCTTTATCTTTTATTTTCATCGTTGCTCCTTCTACGGGATTTCCAGTATCATCGAATACAAAACCTCGGACACCACGGTGAGCTTCTCCAAGAAATCGTACTAAAGACTATACATAAACTTTACTAACCACGACTTTTATGTCTAAAAAAAAGTATTCAAATATTTCCTAACCTCACGATTTTCTTCCCAATATCTTGGGAGATCAGATGCATGTGGATATTTACAACAGGATATTTCTAGTGTAATCTCCATACAACCATGCCATACGTAGTTGTAATCTTGCATACCACCTTATATAAAATACAAACAAAATATTTATAATCAACAACACCAACTTTGTGTATGACTCTGTTAAATGCTACGATAGTTATTGAATTTACCAATGAGTGGATACCAATCTGCTCCATTTGTAATTCCATTCCTAAACGGTTCTTGACCCTTACAAGCTCTCCCTTCTGACATCCGTTTGTTATTTGATGCATAAGTTGTTGCAAGATGTTTAAAAACGTCGTCATCCGGAGAAAGAGATTTGGTAGATGCTAAACTTTTGAAAACTAAAATAGAGAAGAAAAAAAATAATCCATTAAAAATCTAAATCAATTACAAGAAGAATCCATTATGTGAAGAAGAAAAAAGGATAGACAAGTTAAAAGACACCCTCCATAGAAAATTACTTAAGATAGATTTAAGTTACAGAGAAAGTAGAGTACGATAATTAAAGTTAGATCTTAGTTTACAATGTTTTTAATGGGAAATCTCAACATGAACTTTTAGAAAGTGATTTTATTGAAAGTGATTTTCAGAGCTAAATTTTATTAGAATCCATTAGAAGAGTCGAATGAAAGGGTCAAAAGATGTTATTATTTGATAGAATTGGAGGAAGAGGAAAATGAAAATGTCTGTTGCAGAGATTTTCTGTGCTCTTATTATTACACACGGATGGATAAACTCATATTGGTTAGGTTATCATTATACTTTCTTTGAAATGTTATCAAAGATAAAGTCCAACCATAATGTAGGATTCATGCATAGAGTTGAAACTTTCCCTTTTGAACAAGAAAGAAAGAACGAAAAAAAAGGAAAGAAGTGATCTATATCCTTTTTTCTTTTGTGTAGAAAGAAATATTTGGACCAATAATAAAAGCCAGGAAAAGGCTTAAAAAAGGATCCCTGAAACAGATTTATGGTCTCCTCTCCTCCTACTCCACCTCCTTTCTACTGTAATGGATTAGGAGAAAGCATAGAAAAGGAAGATAAAATTATTGGATCTGAAATCACGCTCAGAAGTTTCACATTTCTTATAATCGAACCCCTCATAAATATTCTTTTAAAAAACCAAATTGAAAAATCCATTAGATTAAAAAAAAAAGAATCTTTCTAAAGAATAAAAGAAGCTTTACTCTTTTGTGAGTGAAAGTCTTACTTTGCATGCATACTTATACTTTCTCTCTCAATTGTGTTCCCGTTCTACCGAGATCATACTACTTTATTAAACTCACTTTAAACGAATTCAAAGTGTAAAAAACTTCTCATTAAAAGATCAACTGTTAAAACTTTTATTCAAAAACTCCTCAGGGAAACTCAACTGAAACTCACACCGTGGGAAACTTTTACTCTTCCATTCTAACTTTTTCCGCTTTTCAAGAAATGAAAAAAGACTCTCTTCAGAGGATTAATAATAACTTTCTTCCTAAAAGTTGTTGAAAACGGGTAGGAAGGAGATAGGTTAAAGGTAGTTTAGAATTATAAGGACATTTCTTAACATCATTGTAGTAGCTACTATCTCCCTTAGTTTTATTTGAAGCATTTGGAGGAGAATTGCTGTAGTTTGCTATTCGCTAATTAACGTTTATGGACTACAATCCATAGGATTAAGGACGTAAACTCTAATAAATTAATAAAAGAATTCTATATAAAAAACTTAAACATTAAAAATTACTTCTACATCTTTTAATAAATCTTTACCTTTGCAAGTTGGTGCTGAGAAACAATTTGCTGAAGAAAGCAAATAAAGAAGAAAGTGATAGTGAAAGAAGTTAGAATTTAATTTAAGATTATTATTGTCTTTACTTGAATTTGGTGTATTGTCAAAAGGGTAAGAGGCAACCAGAGCTCCTCCATGTACATTTCCTGATAAAACAAATTGAATTTTGGATATCCAGTCTTTAACACAATCGGTTTCAGGTTGAGGTCTTGCATTATTTTGTTTAAAATAATCAGGAAAATTTCGATTTAAATCAAATCCCATTGCGTTGTACCTGAAAAAATAAGTTAAATATAATAATACTGAGCATGAAACTATTGACTATAAGCTTATGTCAAAGTTCGGCTAGTTTAAGGTGAAAATTCTCAACTTGCAAGCTAATATGGCTTGGGTAGGTCGTGAGAGCTCAATATTAAACAACTTTTCAAATAATTCTTCTTCTCCTTTTTTACTTTAATAAACTACTTCACCCTAAACTTTTCCATTTCCTAATCTTCAAAGTTGTAAACAACTTTACAACAGGATTTGTATATTTTCGGAAGTTTTTTGATGGGGATTTTATCTAAAACTGCTACTGAAGCAAAAAGGAACAAAAAAATCTTTAACTTGATTTTACACACCATACATTTGGATTCGAATATTAATTTGCCTATGGTAAGAGTTAAAATGATTAAATTGTCTTACCGTCCAACAGCTCCATCACAGGATCCTTCCTTGGCGACCTCAAATCCGTCAGGGTTCATAGAAGGCATAATGTGAATCCTCGTATTATCCAATAGCCATGTCACATAGTCATCACGACCATACTCTTCAACCAAATACTGAAAAATTTAACAATCATTTTAAAACAAAATGAATTTTAGTTTATGCATTCTATTAAAATAAATTCCAACCATCCCATAGGATGAAAACGGGAGCCAACTTTCACTATTTTTTATGTAATATTATTAAAATGTAAAATAGGAAACCATTTCAGTCTCTCACTCACTCCTTCATTTCATGAATCCAGCTAGACTAGACTTAGACCATAAACGGAGAAAGGAGAAATAGAGAGTGAGCTCATTTGAATAGAGAAAGGTTTGCTAAAAATCCTTAAAATTGTACTTTAATTTCAACAGCTCAGCTCTTTGTTTAATCAAAACTCAAAATGAAATATACTTACATTGATTAAATGAAGCATAAGCTCACGTCCTACTGCTTCATTTCCATGCATATTTGCTACATATTTTACATTAGGAACTCCAAGTACATGCTTGTATGGTGAACTTGATACGACCATCACCCAAAGATCTCGACCTAAGAAAATAGAAAGAGAAAATTGGAACTTAGCCATACGTATGTTGTATCTAGTGTTGTCATTTGGGAACAGAATCATGGTGTACTGAGGATTGTGTGCCAAATATTTTCAACCTATTTTCCTCACTTTCACTCACTACACTACAAAAAGTCTACTAACTTTTCTCTACTACTGTTAAAATATTAGTGTAAGTAATACATTCGTGTCTTCTTGTTGTAGTTTAGTTATTTCTAAACTGATATGTTTCATTTCTCACTTTCACTCTCATATAAATCAATTGAAAATATTGGCCTGCAGTTTCCTTTCCTTTCCATTTAACTTAATATTATTTCTACTTTTTCTCAATTCCTGTGGGATTTATTCTTATCTAAACCTTTTACGAAAAAAGCACATAAAAATTGATATCATAATCCATGGATGAATAAATAATCAAAATTCAATTCATAACAACAATTTTCAAATAAATATTATATAAAACTACAAAAGAAATACTTTAGAAATTCTTTTCAAATTCACAAATAAATCCATGTTATAAAACATAAATCTTTAAACTTACATCAAAAGGAAACTAAGTTCACTTTCACTCAAAATACAACGATTCAGAGTGAATGTATGTGAGTTAAAGTAGTAGTGAATTTTCATCCTTTACCCTTTTTGCTCTCTTCTCAAAGGAAACTTATACTTTCACCACAGGAATTACACGAGGAAAAGGAATGTAATAAGTGTTGTAGTAGTGACTGGTGAAAAATATTAAAATATTTCATAAAGTTTTACAGCAAATCCTTCCTCAAGAACAAGAGAAAGAAAAAAAGAAGGGGATGAATTTGAAGCTATAAATTTGATATATTCGTTGACATGATCCATGTCACCTATTTTTATCCCTTGTGAATAAGTCAAGATATTTTCTTTTTTCTCTTTCTTTTTCTATGAATTTTTACGATATACGAAGATAAAAATGAGCATTCCAAAGAAATTCAAGTCGTGATGTAATAATATTACTACTATAAAAACAGGAGATCAATATAAAAAATGATGAATGATTCGAATTCCTTTTTCTTCGAAGTCAAAACTTTAACAATGCTATCATCATCTTCACTATCCTTTACTTCAAAATAGGAAAAAATAGATAAGATCATTCATCATCTAATTTCCAATATTATTGATTTAACTTCCTTCCTTCTTTCTCTCACTATACTGTCTCTTTTATAGGAAAAATTAAATTTACTTTTACTACCTTTTTCTTTCTCCTTTGCTTTCCTGCTGATGAAGATTCATCTCCCTTTCTTAGAAAGAAGATGACTATAGAATCTCCTTTTCTTAATTTATCCCTCAGATCATTAAGTAACTCATCTCGGAAATGAGAATCGATTACCATTAAGTAAAAGGAAAGAGAAACCATAGGAAGAAGGAACACAAAGGAAGACCAAACTTATATTTTAGGAAGGAACTTTATAACATGGCCTACTCTTTCATTTCCCTTTTTACATTGTTGCATTCATAAACCTCAAACCTGTCCTTTCATCTACCTGCTGGATTATTGTTGAAGGTGAGGGTGGGTTCTTTGAGTATGAAATGACGAGTATACCGTTAAACCGTTCGTCTTTTCACAAACAAAAAAACCAGTTGTAGGATAATAATGCAATATGAAAAGTAAAATCTTTAATTTTTAAAAATGAATTTTATTTAACTAACCTTGTACACTCCGTCCAATAGAATAAAGAGCTGTAAGTTCAGAAGCTGCTGCATTCTTAGCTCTGAGCCAATTTGTCATTGATTCATGATCATGATAGCTAAAATCAAGAGGTGGACTATCACCACCATTTTGCTTTCTGTATGATTTCTGTGATTGGGAAGAAGGTAATAATCCACCTTAACCAATGTAAAATACTGTTTTATTCATCTTTACAACCTAAGCTCATGTGAACTCTTACCTTGATACTTTGGTACAATTGATGCAATTGTCCTTGGTGAATTTGGAATTTCAGCCGCACGGATATATTGTACAGCCAATACGTAAAAGTATAAAAAGGCAACTATTAGCATACTCAAATACCATACTGCTGGCTTCATCCTAAAAATTAATAAACAACATTATTAAAATACTGGTTAAATACTTAATTTTTAATAAGAATAACCTGGAAGGGGGGTGTTGGGTTTTTGATTAAAAATTTATTCAAGTGTTAAATTAAATGAAAAATTTAGCCTCAAACGAGGCAGGCAAGAGCCTTTCTCGACTTCTTCTTTAATTTAAATTGGGTATAAATCAAGGTTTCTTTTAATTTAATTTTGAATAATAAAAGTAGAACTTATACAACAGAGTCACTAAGAACGATGTGAATGAATGTTGAAGATGAACTAAAGTAATCGTAAAGTAAGAAATTGAGGACAATGGTCTTCTTCCTACCCTCCTCACTTCAATACCTTACCTTTACAACAACCGGTGTTTTTATGTTAAGATTATTCACATAAGATCAAAATTCAACTACCTGTGACTATTGTGAAGAAGAAGATTCAAGAAAAATAAAAAGGGGGCGATTGAAGTGGGTTTTCTTATTCTTAAGAATTGGATGATGTTTTTCTTTCTTAACTCCAGATGAGGTATCTTATATATCTTATTGAATATGTCAAATATGTAAAAATGTATTATTCTATTTTTGATTTTGATCCGTTATAATAGGACACATACAACAGTTAAGGATCGTGGGTTTACGTTCATTGAAGGTGAAGGTCATTCAACTTTTAAAGGGTTCTAATTTCTCACACTAATTTTCCTTTTTTTTTCCAAATCCATTTCCAGAAGACAAGAAATTATTATGAAACATAAATCATTATAATATATTTTCATTTTTCACTTTCATATGCAAAAAATAAAAATAAATACTTAAAACTGTCAAAAGCAAAATCTAAATCGATTATACAAAAAATAATCTTGGTAATTGATTGAATTCTTATTACTATAAACTGAATTTGATGATTTATATAAAGGATTTGTAGGATTATATTTTAAATTTTTTTATTGTATTTCATTTGAATTAATGGAGTTTACTGGATGATACATTTTTTGAACATAAATTCTTTATTGCTCAAGCTTTCAACG
>JAQGCN010001071.1:0-11858 GCA_034699725.1 Friesea truncata | reverse complement strand
TCTGAAAGAGATGTAATTGAATGATATTCTGAAGCAGAAGTTGAAGACAAACTAATATCGTATACAGGTTCTTCAAAAAGTTGTGTTTCGGATCGAATAAATGTATAAGGGATTTTTTGGATAGAACGTGTAGATTTAACTTTTGGCATTTTAAAACAAATAACGAACACTCTTTGATTTGTTTTTTCGTGTTATTTTACGACTACGTCGTCGCTTTGTTGTTTTCTTAATTTTACGAGATCTGCGACGAGGATGACGACGTAGCGACTTGCTCCTCCTCTTCCCAGAACCTGTCTGCCGATTAATTACTTGTCGACCAGCATCTTTAAGTGCATTAATACCATGACTCTTTAAAGATTGAGAAAATGGTTGTTTCTTTTCAATAATATCCGATGCGACATTTCGTACAGCAGTTGCTGCATGTGGTAAAATATATTGTTTAAAAAATGGAACTAGTCGTCTTGCAAATGCACCAAATACACCACCAAGACCAGATCCTATATTAAAACAATGTCAAAATTAAAAAAAAAGAAAAAAGTAATTTTATAAAACTTATTACCTTTTTGTCTACGTATACCGGAAAAAAATAGTCGTCCATCGTTAAAACCAGACCCTATTTGTGGATTTCCTTTAAAAAAATGTACAGGTAGTTCAACGGCACAACTATAAGGTTTTGACCTCATATTTTCTTTTGCCGGAAACGTAGCGTTGCTGTCAAATTCCCAAATTCAAATGGCATGACCTCACCGACCTCGTTTAATATATACATGTGTATAGTGTCAAATTCAGAAATTGCTAAATCCATGTATTGTGGATTAATAAATTCATGAGATTGTTGATGTCGAAATGAGCCAGTATAGTTTACTACACGTAAAACTGGAACCATTACATCTCCAACAAATTGTGGTCTAATTAGATTGCAGTAAACAAAAAGTTTTGTATTTCCAACATTTACAAAAACTGGATAAATTCCTTCTCCTTGCAATATACGATTTCTATTCTTTTTATCTGTATAAGAATATCGTAACGTTGGGCTATCTAAGCCAAGCATATCAACAATTTTATCAGAAAGTGTAACAACATCTCCTTCTTTCACAGCAACAGTATAATAAAATGTATTTGTTTCAATTTTAAAATTTGAATCAACAAAATAGGAAGAGAGTAATTTTAATAATTCATCTCCTGTTGTTATATTCTTGTGAGCTACAAATGTATAGTCTGTTGTCATTGTTTCTGTAACAACACGTTTTGTATAGAGTAAATCTCCCTTTTTAATTACTGCATTTCCATAAGTATAACTTAAATCAGTTAGAGCAACTTCCCACATTCCACCTGGTAGAGATATTGTTGTTGCTATACGATTTTTAAAATCACCAATAAGATTTGTTGGAAAAAATTCAGTAGAAGCACTTGATTGAAGTGTAACGTAAAATGCTGATGTTGAAGACATTTTCACATAAAAAAAACACACAATGGTATGTAGGGTTAATTAGCAAATGCACGATTGGTAAAACCCAAAAATGTACGTTTGGTCTTTTCCACAATGTTTTTGCACGGAATCAAAAGTAATGTTTGTAGGGCTAAACCACAAATGTACGCTTGGTCTTATCCACAATGTTTTTGCACGGAAAATCACATAATGTTTGTAGGGCTAAACCACAAAATACACGCTTGGATTTAATCACAATGTTTTGCACGAAACCCTTAAAACGGCATGTATCCCTTGAGGGGTGCTCCTGTACACCTCGGGCGGGGGGAAAAGAAGAAATGATTCAGTTGATTGATTCCCAACGGTTTTTTAATCTATTTGAACGTTTTGGAGATTTTGGAATTTCCAATAATTTTTGAATTCCAGGAGTTTTGGGTAAATTTGAATGTTGAAGAACAGAGAATACTTCTGGATAACCAGGAGGTTTTTGTACGTTTTTCTTTTCAAAAGATGAAATAACATCAACAATATTAGAACCTGGTATTCGTTTATCGTTGATTAAAACATTTAAATTTTCATTCCATGAAATACCAGAATCTTGAATTAGAGAAAATAATCTTTTTGCTTGCCTTCCTCGGATATTTTGTTGAATATTTGGCAATGACATGAATTTAGAATTTTGTTTTTTTATTGGTTCTGGTTCTGGTTTTGGTGTTGTTGGTGTAGTTGGTGTAGTTGTTGGTTGATTTATTTGAGAATTTTCAATTTTATCCACATTTTTGACTAAAATTGGTTGTTTTGATGAAATTTCTCTCTTTTGTTGAATTTTACGAGCTAAATCTTGATATAATATTGCTTTAATATCATCCGGTATATCTTTTGCATGCAAAATTTTGGATTTATCATTTAATAATTCAACATTATTTTCTTCGTTTTTTAAATCTTGGTAATTTTGTAAATATTCAGACTCTGCTACTAATCTCATACGTTTCATTTTCGAAACGTTGAAAGAAGGAATGGTAATATTGATCCTAAAAGAATTGGAAGAAATGCACCACCTTTTTGTATCAAGAGAGCTCTTTTCTTTTTTGTAGAAAACTTTGGATTACGTCCAATATTTATAAAAACTTTTTTGTATGGTTTCAACTTTTTTAGAGTCTTCTTTCCAATACTAATATTTTTCTTGTACACGTTTAAAATACACTCGCAGATACTTGATATTTCTTGTGGTTTTGCGTTTTTAATACAAGATTTTCTATGACTTGAATTTTTACAATTTTTTAAAAACTTTAAAAACTCTTTGTGGCGACGTACATTTTTAGACATGATTCACGTTTAAATCCAATACATCAACTAATTGATTCATTTACAAATTAAATGTATTATATAAGGTTTGACCATGACAGATTTTTTAGTTAGTCTTTATAATGAATTCAGTCAAGAAAATTCGCAAAGAATATGCTAATCCTAAAGTTCATTATAGTTTTAGCGGTGTTTCTTCAACTCTTAAAGCTCTATCAAATAAAGTAATTGGAAAAGAGCAAGTGACAAGTGCCTTGGCAACAATTCCATCTTATACTTTACATAGGAGAGCTCTTAAAAAATATCCAAGGAGACAAGTATTTATTCCTTGTCCAAAAAATCAATACATTATTGATTTGTTGGATATTTCAAAGTATTCTTCAGCGAATAATAAAAAGAAATTTCTCTTTACATGTATTGATGGATTTTCTAAAGTTGCAGATGCTATACCAATTAACAATAAAACAGCTGCAAGTATTGTTTCTGCACTAAAACAAGTGTTTAAAACACGTGGATATTGTAAATTTATTCAGTGTGATAGAGGAAAAGAGTTTTTAAACAAAGCCGTAAAGAAACTTTTAGATGAACATGGAATTAAACTCTTTAGTACGGGTTCGGAATTAAAAAGTGTTCTTATAGAAAGATTTCATCAAACTTTAATGAGAAGAGTAGCAAGATATATGACACATACAAATTCCCAGAAATTTATTCACGTGCTTCCAAAAATTGTATCAGATTATAATAATACATATCATTCTTCAATTAAATGTAAACCAAATGAAGTAAATGATGATACAAAAGCTCAAGTTTTTTTAAATTTATATGACAAGAAAACTACAAATACAAAGAAAAAAAAGAAGAATACAAAGAAAATGAAAGCCAAATTCTCTGTTGGTGATAGTGTATTAATTAGTAAAAATAAAATGATTTTCGAAAAGGGTTATAGTCAATCATGGAGTAAAGAAATTTTCAAGGTGGACAAAGTATTACCAACTCAACCAATAACGTATCATCTAATTGATGGAAAAGGGGCGGAAATATTTGGGGGTTTTTATGAGCAGGAATTGCAAAAGATTTCTCATTCATAATCAAGTCGTCTTTAAGGAATGACCTGTTGCGGCTTTTGTGCACTTTGGGAAAGTTTAAACTCTTACTTATTTAAAAAAAAGTGAATATACTACAATTGGTGATTCTGAAACATATTCTTGCAATTGTCTTTTAAATCGTGTACAACAATTTATCATGGCTTCATCTCCAACTAATCCTCAAGACAATCTATCTTCACCTGAAGAAGCTGAAGTTGAAAATATTCAACCACCACAACCAAAGAAACGTTATGCTACTTTTCATCGATCAAAAAAAGTATCATCTTTACCAATGATTGTTGAAGTCAAAAAGGATTTTCCTAAACCATTACCACCACCACAAGTAATGATGGAAGATGGATGGACACTCTTTTTTGGTGATGAAATTGGTCTAAATATGTCTGGACATTTGACTCACTTGCATATTCGCAATCAACTTATACCAGGAATGTACATTGCCATGCCGGTGGATCTTTTTGATTGCTTGTGTCAAGGATTGCAAGAACTCAAACGCACAAATTAAACACGATTAGTTTTATTTTTTTTATTTTTTGACGTAAACAATACAATTTGAATCTGGAAATATATTTGAACGTATTCTATAATTATCATTTTGTTGTTGACTCATATCTAAAAATAAATAACTGTTTGGCTTATTTTTTGTTGCATCTTCATAAGCTAATTCCAATAATGGATAAGATTTTCCAGAATTCATTTGCCTCCCCAAGTAGTTTATTATAGTTGTATCCCGTGGATTTCGAAAAATTGCAATGTATTTACTATTTAGAGTTAGAGTACGACAATTTTTGTAAAAGAAATTTTGAACAGTTATTATTAGACTCATGGAACGATGATGAGAACCTCGAGTTGTCATTGAACAAACTTGTTTTGAAGATGCAATTTCTTCCATAAAGTCATCCAGAATTACAAGAGTTGGTATTAAATTTCCTTGTGGTACATCAAAATCCATTCCTTTTTGAAATGAAACTTGAACTTTAGAATCCTTGTAATGTAACTTTATATCTTGCGCAAATGATGGCTCATCCTCACAATAGCAATAGATTATTTGTTTAATTTCTTCATTAATAACTTGATCTTTACGCAAAATTAATTGATTTATTAATGTACTTTTTCCAGATTGCGTTGCTCCAGAGCAGATGAGGACAAAAGGATGTTTTAATGAATAATCAAAATCCATCGTGATGTCTCTCGTGTTTTCAAAATTAAACTAATTTTTATTTACACATAATTGGCAATTTTATAATGTCCAAATCTTAAAGATTCAATTGGAGTATAATAAAAACCACTTTTATCTTCTAGTGCTGATAAACTCTGTTTTTTTATATTTGTAGTATATAATCTATGATTAAAGCTACGAATCGAATTCATATTTACACTTTTTCCTATACCTGAATCTAAAACACTCTTATAATCATCAAATGTTAATTCGTTTTGTAACACAGCTCTAACAGTTCCTTTGGCCTTTTTAACTTCACTCGTAGATCCATCAGACGTTAGTGTACGCAAGGCATAAAGTTTTGGTTTTAAAGCTACAGCTTCCGTTATAACTGAATTTGCACATTCATCTTTAAAAAAACCACCAGCTCCTTGATTCACTTGTGAAGATAAAAAGCCAAATTGTGGGTGAGTTGGATCATAATTTGAAGTGTCAAATTTGCAGTTTGGATCACTTAAAGTACTATGGATATCTTGATATACATCTTCAGTTTTTATATGCAAGAGAAAACTATCAGTATCCGTCATGACTAATCTTACATTATCTCCATATTTTTGTTTTAAATTATTATAATAAAAATCATACATTATACGTTTACTATCATCTAATATTGTAACACCTGCAAAAATTGGCTTATCTAAACAAACACCTAATTTTTTCATTTCATAAACAACACAATTATCATGTATAATTTTAAAATCTTTTACTGTTGGTTTACGAGAATATTCATAGACCTTTTCTTTTGTAACTGCAACGTTGACTCGCTTCTGCTTTCGAATATTTTGTAGTAATTTTCCAAATAAAATATTTCCCAAATCCTTCCAAAATTTCTTTTCAACTTTAGTTTTAGCATTTCTTCTATTTTGAATACACATATCAATATATACACGGAACAATGGTGCTTGAGTAAATTTTAGGGCTCTGTGCACTTTTACAAGTTTAAGCCCAAGTTGTAAGAAGAGTTTTAATAAACGATAGTGGACAATATAATTTCGTTTATTATAAAGTGTTCCCAAAAGTTTTTCCTTTTTAAGTTGACCAGGAGTGCTTCCACTTGCTGAGAAAATTCCTTGTGTATAAGGAGATAAATTATTGTAATCCACTTGCATTTTTTCTACTGCTAATGGATAGTCATTGTGTAAATCATGAAGTTCAGGTGGATAATCTAAATCAACTTCCAAAATGTAACCTACATCTCCTTCATCTGCCCATGATTGGATCGCGTTGCTAATTTCATCCATTCTATTTGTCTTGTTTTCAAAGTTTAAATCCCAAATAAAATCCTTGAAAGGAACATAATTACGAAGGCAAGTACTGTACAAAAGATTTGCATCCAACAGGATCAAATAACTTGTTTCTATGGTTGGATCGTAGTGAATGCCCATATACTTGTTGTTTGCACGAGCATATCGTAGTCCAACTCCACATGTACCTCCACGAATTGCACGTTCATTAAACATGTATTTGTCCACATTTACATATTCATATTCTACATTTCCAATTTTCATACATGCATCAAAAGCAATTCCTGGAAGAGTATAATAATGAACTGGGTCAAATCGAAGACTGGTCAACATTGATGTACGAAAATCTTCAAAACAATCTGCTAATAAACAAGTGTCCAATAGAACATAGAGATTATGATAATCTCTTAAATTAAGACAACCAAATGCAGACCATACACTTTTTGCATGTTGATACTCTTCATCTGTAATGTCTTGTTGTGTTAAATCACTTTTAAAAGCACTTTTTGGTGGTAAACTAGTCTCATTAAACTTGCTCATACTGTCCATATAACAGTATGGATAAATTCCTTTTTTGAATAACAATGGCCAATGCTGTTGAAACGTTGAAAAATGTGATTTTGTAATTACAAATTTATCTGTATTTTCCATTCCAAGCATATTAACTTGATCTGATAAGCTGGAACTTACAAATTGATAAGAGTCTAAAAATTTCAACACATGTCCATCTTGTGTAGTTAGTGTCATTGATGTGTATTTTTCTGAATTGACCGGCAGAACAAAAACTTTTTTAATTAGTGGATTTCTGATTGCTTGAACAATAAAATGACTGTCGTAATTTCTAAAATTATGCAAAATGACTGTAATTTCTTTTCGAATCTTTGCTTGTAAATTACAAGAATTACAGCTTGCTCCACGAATCATTCCAGTAATGTGGCAATGATCCAAAACCTTTCGTTGACCTGAATCTACAAAACGGCGATTACAATGAACACAAAATTCAGCTTCGTCTAGAATTCGAAAACGATCAAGTGCACTATAACGTCTACTTATACCAACATCTGTATTCATCTGTTCAAAGTATTGTTTTGTTGATGCAACTAAATCTTCAATTAGTATCTTTGCTGCATTTTCTCCACAAAAATACTTTGCTTCTTCCACTGGGTATCCATTTAACCCTATAATAGTATAAGACCACCCGCATGGTATATGTTCCGAAATTACATTTCCAATTCTTCGTGTTGAATCACTGTTTGGTGTTGGTACTAATATTGCTTCAAAATCACAATAAATTACAAATGGAGCTGGAATAGTCTTTCTAAGTTGATCAAATTTGTATCTTTTTTTATTTGGAACTAAAACTCTTTGTGGCTCTATCGCAGCACAGTTCACTTCATGACGACTTAAAGTTTCAATTGATCTAAAAAAGCTTAGGCAGTACTTGCAAATAAATTTTTCATTTTGTCTTGTATCTTTACCAAGAAGACGAGATAATCCAAGGCTAGGATTATCATCACTAGATTTTAACAAGGTAAAATGAGAATTCTCGTCATCAAAAATTAAAAGCAAATCCACATGTTTTTCACGTCTCTCTTTGTACACATATAGTGGGAAAACATGCACTTTTTTTTCTTTTGGTGGTCTCAATGAGTCTTGTAATTCACATCCATAAACGTTTATGGATATTTTGGTATTAAAGTGTAAAAACTTGTCCATTTGATCGATAGTCATTGGGAACTTGATGCAATCCCAAAATAAATCATTTGGCACATTCGCATAACTATTTGGATCCACTTTAACGATCCATTGAATATTTGGATCACGATAAATTGGATAAAAACTTGCGAGAATGCAGTATTTGAAGCACTTGTTGTCTACATTTCGAATATTTAAAACACAGCTTTTATCTTGCAACCATCTTGGTGATGGAATAAATGAACCTGGTCTATCAATACGAAACGGAGTAATTCTGAAATGAATATCTTCAAAATATTTGATTCTCCATCCTGAACCACGTCGAATAAATGCTTCAATTGATTCACCAATTTTATGTTCCATTAATGTTATGATTTTATTAAACATTGATGGATCCAAAACTGTATGTAGAAACGAATGGAACGGAAATGACTCATCGTGAAACTCATCAGAATTTGGAATCTGTCTTGTCATTAAAACATTTGCAGTCGCAATCACTTGAAATCCTCCAATTTCATTTAATGTTTCTTGTAGACGATTCAATAACGATGATTGTATACTCTGAAGAACACCAAAAATATCCGCGTAAACTTGATTTCGTAGATTTCCAACATATTCACGCACAATTCCACCAAAAGCAAAACGGCCAGGCACTAATTCCAGCACAACATCTTGAAATCTACCAGATCCAACTTGTCTGATTCCATTGTACAAGTTTCTATGAACCCTATAACGGTGGATATCTAAATCACCAGGATTTCGGAATCGTATAACACAAATACTACAGAATCGGTCGTGAAAATTTTGTAATTCACGTTGTATATCATCTTCATCTAATATCTGTTGAATAACTTCATCATTTTCATTGATAATTTCATTAAAAATGTCTGGATCATGATTTTCATCTACCAATTCGTTAAGTAAATCTGGATAATCATCTTCATCCAGGAAGTCAAACAAATCTATTTTACATGAATATGACGTTATAATTTTCTTTCATATAAAGTTACGTCATTTACCATTGTGATCAACTTGATTATGATTTAAACCAGTAGGTTCTACGTTGACTCTGTTACTAGGACCAGGGATTTGGTCAACTCCAATGTGTTCTTTTAAAAACGGTATTAAACTTTATTTTTTCGTAATTTTTTTTCGAATTAATTTTTATATTTTAAAAGCTATTACCTATTACTGGTTGAATTTCTTCATTAGGATGAACTTCACTAGCATGACCTTGAAAACTTTCTAAAGAATTGCATCTAAAGTTACAAGCTGTGCACGAAAAAACATGTATTGTATTCATTGTAGCTTATGAAATGAACTCATGAGAAACTCAAACACTACTAAATCTACTTTTTCTAGTTCCATGTTTATTTAACCATCTCCATTTTTTTTGTCTTAACTGGGAATTGAACCTACTAAAAAGAAGTGACAGTCGACTGATCTCACGCTTTGCGGACCAATCCACTGTCACTTCTCTATATTTTTACTGGAATTCTTACTAGTTGAATTTAAAAATTCTAAAGCAGTAACCCTGCATTTTTTATTTCTACTTTTTTCATAATAAGCATATGAATCAAACCATATCATAAAAATATTGAAGCTTTTCTTTTAATATATGATTAATTTCTGATTCAGCTTGTAGTTTTTCATTCTTTACTTCAGAGTCTTGTCTCGACAGCAAATCAATCCACATGTAGCACATGCATAAGGCTTGGGCTAATAAATGGAGATTTTTGGTTCCAATGGCACCCATGAACTCCTTGTACATTTCTGTATACAGTGGCTCGCGATGCTTGTACAACACACCTTTGACACGAACTTCGCAATCCCAGAAACAAATTTCCTAAAACAAAACCGTGACTTAATACACAAAATCCTAAAGAAGCATAAATGTTTTTTTTTTAATTTACCTGAAAAGTTGAAAGATAGTTTTCAACATGATCTTGTAGCTGACTGGATGGAGATGGGTATACATCGACACCTTCCGTAGTTGAAATTGCCTGATCGTAAAAAATTTGCAGATGCTGCTTCAACGTTTCTTCAATTTCCTCTTCTGCACGGTGTCTGTTTTCGATGATTAAACTATTTGACAAAAACAGACTGTCAATCCAAAAACTGTCCATGGCCAAGGTCTCTGCTAGAAGCTGAAGATTATTTACACCAACGACTCCCATGAACTCGTCAAATTTAGAGACATAACAATCGGCAGAATTGTCAAAAACTTCTCCTTTGACACGGATTTTCCCATTCCAATTAACAATTTCCTTTAAAACAAAATGCAAATCAATAGGACAATAATAGTCAATTTTATTTTAAAAAAACTTACTTGGAATGTTAACACGTAGTACTCTACATAATGTACAAGATGTTTTGAAGGAGACTTGTAAACAGAAGCTGACGCCATTGTTCACTCAACTCTGAAAGGGCTTACTTCTAAAATAAAACTGTGAACTGAAAAAGAATAGTCAACTTATTTAACAATTTCTCTTGAGCTACAAGTAAAGTTGGACACTTTTCTTAATATTCATAGAATGTTAGAACTCCAAACACCTCTCGTTTGTTTAACTTATACTGAGAGTATCCAAACTTACGTAATATATTGTCTACAGGAAACACTTCAACTAAATCTTTACTTGCGCAGTATGATTCAAAATCCGGACTTTTTACCACATCCCCACAAAAAACAAATAAGTCATTACAGATTTGTTCATATTTATGGTTAAATCTTGACACACTATCAATAATTATTCCAGAGACACAGTTTTCAGGATCATTAATGCGTCTCTCCATTGAACTGGATGCAAAGTACTTGAAATTGGTTTCCATTTCTATGTTTATTGGGAAAGCTCCTTTTTCTTTGAAAATTCACAATGGGCTTCGTGACGATGCGGCTCGTGAGGGCAAAGACATTTGGAAAACCCCATCTTCATTGACCATTCACTATACGATTTGCGATCGTAATAGACACAAATGTAGAATCTATTCTCCATTAACTCCAAGCAAGGAATAACTGTTCTACATTTCGTGAGTTTGTTAAACGAAACTTCTTGTAAAAGATCTTTGCTTGCACACAAAGACTCAAAATCAACGTCCAAAACAGGATCACCAACCACTATAAAGTATTTGAATGGCTTACGATTTTCGTAATAATAGTTAAAATGAGACGTTTCACAAAGTTCTGTGCAACTTGGTCCTTGTTGGTATCTCTCCTCGATCCATTTCAACATGTATTTTGATGCAAAAAACTTTAACTTTTTTGCGTTATCAAATCTTGGACTCATTATGACAAGAGTCAACTTGTGACTGATTTTAGGTTTTTAGACGTTGGAATTATATCTTCATGCTAGTTACTCCTTTTTGTGTAGTACTCCTAATGGTTTCCCGCATTTTTAAAATGATGGAAATTGAAATTTTACCCTTTAACTCAATGTGTTACGTTATTTTTATCTTTATTGGTTTAGTGGGAAGAAATACTTTTTTGTCATGTGTTTGGCTGCTTGGGTAAAGTTACGCTTTTCAACTTACTTCTTCTTCTTCTCACGCTTTTCTGCTGATTGAGTTAAAGTCTTACATTTCTTTTTTGTTCCCCTTTGACTTGTTTCGTGGGTTTTATATTTTTAGTATCTTAATGGTTGTCACTTTTCTCGTTACCATTACAAGGGTTTATGATTTTTCTAATCAGGTCAGCTAGGTTAAACTTTAAAATACATTACTACATTAGTTTTATTGCTTTTTTAATTTTCTGCTTTCTCACGTAATGCTGGGGAGGGGGGGGGGTACTTCCATTTTTGTGTTGAGTCACGTACTAAGTCAGCTGACTTTTGTTTACAAAAAAAGCTGGTAGCTACTAGTACATCACTACT
>JAQGCN010001070.1:0-11871 GCA_034699725.1 Friesea truncata | reverse complement strand
AAAAGAAGTAGGAATTTGTTATTTGACATATTTAGAAATCAATTCATATTCTTGCTACCTTGTACATTAAACCACTTCGACAAATTAAAGTTGTTTGGAGAGTCACTTGGTATAAATGAGCACTCAATTCTATAATTCCCAGCCATTTCTATTTTTATAAGATAAGTGTTGTAGAATACGTATCCGAACTTAAGATTATCTAATTTCTTAATTCTAGCTAAAACAAAATAGAAATACTTGAAAAACATAGAAGTAGTGGATAAAGAAAAAGTTTAAGAAATCTTACTATGCAATACCACGCTGTCATTAGGAGAATTGACTTTTATAATGGGGTAGAATGAGCTATAAAATGCCATTACTTGACAATTTATTGAGATAGTATCTTCAACGAAGACATTTGTTTCATTGATTTTGATTCTAATTACATCCTCTGGGAAAATATCCTTGTTGTATTCGTATGAAAAATCTTTTTCAAAAGTATTTTTAGTTTATCATTTTTTAAAGCCTTTTGTAATTATATATCCTTCTGATTCTTACGTAATTTGATATCTTTAAGATCAAATCCAGTATAAGAATACATTGCAGCTGCTTCCTTATAGCCACAAATTATTATTCCACCCATATCTTTCGAGAACTGTCCACTTAGACTTGTTTCTTCCCACAAGAATTTATTTTCCTCGTAATCTTTAATACTCCCTACTTTTGCACATGTCTGCAATCGTATAATGAAAAATAATTAAATACAAATAAAGCCTTCGACTTAAATGTTGGGTGTAGTTCTGAATACATGATGGTTTGCTCATGAATGAGTTTATAAATTCGGTATTGTCTAGGAGGAAACTAAATGACGGGTAAACTATCAAGTATTCGGAACTGAAATCAGTTACCTTCCTTTGTTGCTTTTCAAGAGTGAACGCGCAGAGCGGTCTATTATTGCATCTAAAGTCAATAAATCTTTGCTTCAGAATCGTACCATTAGAACTTTTCTGACATTTCACGTAATATTTGAAGTATTCTCCAGGGGCTTTAACTATTGTCAATGTATATTCACACTTACGCGTGAAGTGTTCCAGCTGATCTGTTATTGAATTCCGAGTTTGTCATAAAGCATATTAAGTAAAAACGCAAGATATTCCCGTATTTAAAGACTTACATTCATTATCTTGAGTCACAATTACTTGATTTGTTGTATTGGATGGTTGAATAAGTACTCGTCTAATGGATTCCATGCTCCCAACGTGTTTACAATAGAACATATGAGGGGTATCGACTTTTCCGGGAAAAGAGAATTGATACGCCATTATTTGTCTGTATCCATCAACAATTGTTAAGTTATTGTTATAATCAACCAAAGAGCCTGTTATTGCATCGTCGAATTCAGAAAATTCCCCTGCAGAGATTATTTCGACTTGTTTAGTAGGTGAGTAACAAGTATATGATATTTGTGTTTGGTTGTTTTCAAGAATAAAAGCAGAATCGTATTTCTTAATTATTGGTCCTATTGGTTTCCATTCCATAATTTGTTTACCAAATTCATATGGTATAAATACAGGATCATCTGTATAATCCCGACTATTCATCGACGATATTGTTGTGCCTTAAAAAGATAGTTTTAAGTTCTTAATAAATTTTTTAATTGTTTTCAAAAAAGCGTCTTACGAATCAGAAGCAATGTTCCGAAACAAGCTAAAATTTTCATAATAAATTGGAAGTTAACGTATTTTTTAATAAATCGGCACTATGAGACTATGACTATGACTCTAGTAAATAATACTGCTACTATTACTATCGAAATGCTACATCTATCAAATGAAAGTCTTCTACGGAAAAGGAAATAAAAAAGCCACAAAAGGATATAGAAAACCACTTCACTACCTTCCAAAAGTTTTTTAATATTTATTAATAAGAAATCAGAAAAAAGTGAAGCAGGCTATTTTATATATTATAAAATATAAATTATAAAATACTCTTTGGTATGAGAAATTAAATCTTTTTAAATAAAATTAATTAAACGTATCCACCTTGTGCGGATGATCCTTGTTCTTGATACTGTTGAATCTTATTGTAGTCGCGGTTTGCTATGAAAACTTGGAATAGGTTTCCATTTTGAGATAGATGGTGCTGTTGCGGTCTTGCTATCAATAATAATACAAAAGTAATACATAATAAAGTATTGCTTTATCAACTTTAAAAACTTTCAAAGCAAAGAAATTATAATAAACATGTTATTTAAATTAATTTTGGCGTTATTTGTATTTATTCTTTTTGAAAATTCTAAACGTAATCATCTAATTAGTTGTACAGATTAGCAGTCATAGAATTCGTTAATTTTGCTAACGTCGCTCTAGAAAATTAGTATTACATCATTTTAATTATAAGGTCATTGATGAAGTATTAGCCATTTAAATTAATCTTACACTTGAAAGATCTGTGTTGCCCAGTTCTTCGTCTGGATTTGCAATAGAAACAATAGTTGGACCGTTTCCATTTCCAAGAATGTGTCATCCTTCCGTAGTGCATAATTGATTGTAAATCGTAGCTCCCATAGAGCGTACCATCGTATGTCACATTAAAATCAGCTTCTATATTAGTATCACTGTTATCAATGTTATCCGGATATATTTTGACGTAGTTATCTCGGTCTTTCCTTGAATGTTCGTGATAAAATCCAAGTGAATGTACGATTTCATGTATAAGTATATATTTTTTCCAGCATTTTTCTCCTAGGGATAAACCCTGTTGGCCTCCTTGTTTACCAACAAAACTCCAACATCCAGTGCCCTTATGAATATTCAAATGATCACGTTCACTGTTATTTTTATCATGGAAGAATTTTACACATATTTTGTCCTCTATATGATCCATTATTTCCCTGATTGCTGCTATTTATTCAAATTCATAAAATAATAACTCATTTTCAATAATTATAATTAATTAGGTAGTTCATTTAGGAAAATAATTAAATACTTAATTAACTTTACTAAAATATAATAAATACTTACCTGCATTGTGTCTGTCGAGTCCTAGAAAATTATTAATTCAAATGTTATTGATTCAATTAAATTGATAATTCTTTCCTTGTTTGAAATACCACTTAATCTGTAGTGAACTATCTACTGGCCATTTTTTCTCTGGTAGAGCATTCCTGAAGTTACTAAATTCTTCTTCGGGTGTTCCTTTCAATTTTATATCACCTTGAAATAATCCTGCTGATGTTATCCAATTGGTATTATCTTCAGGTGTAGATTGATCCGATATTGGATTAATTAAATCAGGTACTCCTATATTTCTACCACACGTACATCTACATTCTGCTGATCGTTTAGATCGGCTCAACAATGGATTTTTTTTTTAGAACAGAAAACAATTTTATTAAGCAAGTAAGGAATAATATTTAAATAACACTATTGTGATTTTCGAGTTGTAATTATAGTAATTATTGTTATTACCCAGTAATTATTGTTGAATATTCAACAGACAATGGATTTGAATCTGTTGAATATTTTTAGTATGAATACAACATTTGACTTTTAATCAGAATTTGTGTTTAATTAACCTGATTTAAGAGGTAGTGATTTCCCTAATGTTACCACAACTAGCAATACAATGACGACGCAGTATTTGTAAAACATTTTTTTAAAATTTATATAATAGTACTGACTGATTGACTTTATCATTTAATGGTGAGTGAACACGTTACAAACTTTTGGTTCAATTATCAATTGTGAAATATAATCCTTCAAATTAAATTATATTTGAAACGATTTTTATTTAACAATAAGAGCCTTGAATTTCTACTTTCTCCCATTGATAAAGTAAAAATTTAACTAAAGTAAATCACAATCAAACAAAATCATTTTCTTAATTGAATTAAGTATTTACAAGCTTTCGTTTAATTATTAATAGTATATTAATAAGACACTGTGTGAGTTAATCCTTGAATTTATTATACTTTCTATTTGAGTTAAAATCAATATATTAGCAAATAAATCAACTTAATTTTGCAAATATTTAGCAAGACTTTTAATAATTCATATTTCACATTTCACATTTTATTTTTAATTTTGTGGAGTGTTTTAAAACACAACATGTTAGATTGTATGTCGTACAAAGCATTTTGTAAGTTACATATTACTATATATTACTATTATATTCAAATATAATTATATTATAATAAAAATAATTAATTTATTAAACAAACAAAAATTATTAAGCAGTGTTATTATCATCACCAACTTAAATTAATATTTCACAACATTATTATAAACTTTACTAAGAATGGGTACGAATCATATTACTATTCAGCTTAAGTTCTTATTCATTTTTGTGTTATTTAATTTTTTAAAGTCAATACATCCATACTTGTAACCATGTCGGAAGTGATTTTAATATGTAAATTCAATTCCAATTTGTCTAAAGCGTTGGGATTATATAATCAATTATTCCAACCCGTTGAAAATTCAAATTCTGCACACATAAAAAGAATGAGATAATTAATTAATACCTATGAAAAACTCCTTACATGTATTCCAGTTTTGGCATGGATATCTTTAAAATTTTGAACTAAATCGGCAAGCAAATTCTTAATTTCACTAAAAGATATTCTTTCTTTTGGATTTTGCATCCAGCATTTTAGCATAATATCATTGTATCTGTATTTCGCCATAATATTTTTAATTTATTATAATGCCTCACTAACATTATAATTTAAGACGTAACTTACAATTCCTTATTTGAATGCTTTGGACATTCTAATCTTAATCCGGAAATAAGTTCACATACAAAACCAGTATCCCAGGATAACCCGGGATAGGGAATTAGTCCAAGTGAAAAAATTTCCCATAGTGTTACACCAAATGCCCAAACGTCAGACTTAATTGAAAAATTCATATGTGCCAGTGATTCAATTGCCATCCATTTCCACTAATTCAAAAGAGTAATCCAATGTTAACAATGGTAAATAAACCTTATTCTAGAACAGTGCACTTGCACATGCAAATTTTTAATTAAAATAACTCACCGGTAATGGGCAGACACTTTTTTTAACATAAGTGTAATCAACCAATTGTTTTGACAGGCCGAAATCACTTATTTTAGCGATAAAATTTTTATCGAGTAATATATTCCTTGTAGCCAAATCTCCATGTATAACCTACAAAAATTGAATATTGATTTCAAACTTTATTACCGTAATTGAAAAGGATTCTTGTCACCTTTTTCTTTTCTAAAAATTCCATTCCACATGCAATATGATTCGACCATATTAACAAATCCAACGTTGTAAACTTCAAAAGTCGACTTTTACAAATTGTTTCGTTTTGAAACTCGATAAATATATCAAGAAACATTTGACGGTGCTTAGTCAAATAACTGTGTAACGACATCTCACAAAGCTCAAGACAAACTAACAGCTCCCCTAAATTCATAGTAATAGTCATATATGATTGTCACGCGGTAATCAGGTCGAGTCGTGTGTTTCGGTTTTTATAAATAAATCCATTATAAATTAGTAGTAAACAAATTAAATGAATTTGTTTACACTAAATTTTAATTTTGCGGCTGGAAATTTGTTAAATTATTGAGAACAAGAAATTCTATAATTACTCTCTTTTCCGAGAGAACGGGGTGGGAGTTGAGCTCCAACCTCCAACTGATGACTTAGAGTAGATAAACAAGCCCGAGTTAACCCTAGTTAACCCGTTGGTTAAGTCTAGACCAAAAAATGTAGGATGTTGAAGAAACCAGAAAGCAGCAAATCTTTTTTTTTGGCCAAGACTTAAATGCCGGGTTAACTCGGGCTTGTTAAGCTTCTGTTTTGCAATATTATTTAGATCTATTTTTGTTACTATTTTTTAAATTGGATGTAAATGCTCCCATTAGGGTAACAATATTTTTATGCTCTCCAATATATGCCATGACTTTTAGTTCACTCATTAAAAGATTAAGATATTCCAATTTATCAGGTTTCATTGATTTAATTGCCACTGGTATTTGTTTTCCATTTTTCTCAACTATTCCCTTCCTGACAACTCCATACTCACCACCACCAAGTACAATACTTTCATCTAATAGAACAACCTCTCTGTACAAGTTTAACAAACTTTAATAGGAATTTTTGATGCTTACCCAATTTAATATAATTCCGTCTCAAGTCATATTTTGTGTCATAAGGCAGAGCTTCTGGGGAAATAATTTCTTCATCCACAATTGTATTAATATTAGTTTGATTTCCGTTAAAGAAATTGTGTATTTCTTCAATATTTAGTTGTAATAATGCCGATTTCTGTTTCTGCAACCTATATTTAACAAATACTCCAGCGATAATTAAGATAAAGACAACGCCGCAGGACGACACTAATGGTAGGACCCAATCACTACTATTTTTGTACACTTCGATTTTAAATTGTTTCTGTACAACATCACCATACTTATTTGTTGCAGTACAAATGTATGTGCCTACTACAGCTTCTGTAACTTTAGGTATGAAAAGTTTACTTCCATTTACTTTTATGACTGATGTTGTTTCTGTGTCCCAAGTAATTTCTGGAACGGGGTTTCCCTTTGGGATACATGCTATCTGTTTATTAGTTTCTTCCAAATAAAATTTAATTGTTTCCAAATCAGTTTCAAACGATGGTTTAATATACTCTAAAAGAAGTAGGAATTTGTTATTTGACATATTTAGAAATCAATTCATATTCTTGCTACCTTGTACATTAAACCACTTTGACAAATTCAAGTTGTTTGGAGAGTCACTTGGTATAAATGAACAATCAATTCTGTAATTCCCAGCCATTTCTATCTTTATGTCATAAGTGCCAGACCGTACGCTTGGATATGCAAAACTTTTAATTTTAGCTAAAACCATATGGAATACTTGAAAAATGTGGCGGATAACGATAAAGTTTAAGAAATATTACTCTGCAAAACCACGCTGTCATTAGGAGAATTAACTTTTATAATCGGGTAGTATGAGCTATAAAATGCGATTACTTGAACATTAATTGAGATAGTATCTTCAACGAAGACATTTGTTTCATTGATGTTGATTCTAATTACATCTTCTGCAAAAATATCCTTGTTGTATTCGTATGAAAAATCTTTTTCAAAAGTATTTTTAGTTTATCATTTTTTAAAGCCTTTATAATGATAATTAAGAAACTCTTCTGATTCTTACGTAATTTGATATCTTTAAGATCAAATCCAGTATAAGAATACATTGCAGCTGCTTCATGATAGCCACAAATTATTATTCCACCTATTTGTTTCCAGATCTGTTCACCTAGACTTGTTTCTTTCCACAAGGATTTATTTTCCTCGTAATCTTTAATACTCCCTACTTTTGCACATGTCTGTAATCGTATAATGAAAAAATTAAATACAAATAAAGCCTTTGACTTAAATGTTGGGTGGAGTTCTGAATACATGATGGTTTGCTCATGAATGAGTTTATACATTCGGTATTGTCAAGTTTAGGAAGAAACTAATTGACTAGTAAACTTTCAAGTATTCGGAACTGAAATCAGTTACCTTCCTCTGTAGCTCTTCAAACGTGAACGCGCATTTAGGTCTATAGAAGCATGGATAGTCATCATATATTTCATGTAGAATCGTTCCATCAGAACTTTTCTGACATTTCATGTAATATTTGAAGTATTCTCCAGGGGCTTTAACTATTGTCAATGTATATTCACACTTACGCGTAAAGTGTTCCAGCTGATCTGTTATTGAATTCCGAGTTTGTCATAAAGTATATTAAGTAAAAGCGCAAGATATTCCCGTATTTAAAGACTTACATTCATTATCTTGAGTCACAATTACTTGATTTGTTGTATTGGATGGTTGAATAAGTACTCGTCTAATGGATTCCATGCTCCCAACATGTTTACAATAAAGTATATGAGGGCTACTAACTCCTCCGTATTCATCAAATCGATATTTTATTGTTTCCTCATATCCTTCAACAATTGTCAAATTTTTGTTGTAATAAACATATGTTTCCACTGTTTTAAAATCATTTTCAGAAAATTGAAACCCAGCAGAAACTATTTCAACTTGCTTAGTAGGTGAGAAACAATTATATGATATTTGCGTTTTGTTGTTTTGAAGAATATAAGTAGAAGCATGTTTTTCAATTATTGGTCCTATTGGTTCATCAAAGCCTTCATATGGTATGAATGCAGGATCATCTGTATAATTGCGACTACTCATCGACGTTGTTGCGTCTTTGAAAAAAAAAGAGAATATAAATTAAAGAAAATATTTTAAACAATTTTTTCTTACGAATTAGAAGTAGTGTTTGGAAACAAATCAAACTTTTCATCATAAATTTATCATGTATTTGTTTTAATATTTAATGGTTCCACACTATGAATGACTTTATTAAATAATGCTAGTACAATTAATTTTGTTCCACCCTGAAAAAGTAAATTGCACTGGATAGGAAAAGAAAAAGCCACAAGAGGATTCTAAAAAAACCATTCAATTCAAGTGACAATTTTTAAAGTTATATAATGTTTAGTATTTATGGTCCCGTTTCTGACTTTAGGTTAACCAATAACTCCTTCCCGTTGGAAACCTGAATTCTGCACACATACAAAGAATAAGATAATTAATTAATAAGTAAAGAATAATTTCGGAGATTTCTTGATTGATTTTGAAAAAACACTTTTATTTTTGTTCGAGCTTTCGGACACAAACCGTGACCTTCATCAGGAATAATAATTAACATCAATTTAAGTTTAAGGGTATTTGATATAGATAAAATTACCTTCATCAGGAATAATAATAAATTCATAATAACGAATTGGCTACTAATTTAAGTTTTTAAGGAATTAGTTAAAGATAAATTAAACTAATATTGTTTGAGGTTTCCTTAAAGTTTTTGCCATGGGGACAAGATTAGATCTCCAAATTGGATGAATATTCATTCCGTTGTCTATGCTAAGTTTTGATTTTGTAGAATGGATGAAAATGGATTGTAAAAACTTGCTGTGGAAGTTTTTCTTTTCTCGAAGAATTAGATTGGCTGAGTCGAATTTTATTTCGTGATCTGGGAATTCATTCAGGTGTTTAACGAAGGGTTTAATTAAATAATATGTATGAAAAATTCCTTACATGCAATCAAATTATGCCGTTGATATCTTTACAGTTTTGAACTAAATCGGCAAGCAAATTTATAATTTCACTAAAAGATATTCTTTCTTTTGGATTTTGCATCCAGCATTTAAGCATAATATCATTGTATCTGTATTTCGCCATTATATTTTTAATTTATTATAATGCCTCACTAACATTATAATTTAAGACGTAACTTACAATTCCTTATTTGAATGCTTTGGACATTTTAATCTTAATCCAGAAATGAGTTTATCAACAAAACCAATACTCCAGGATAATCCAGCATATGGAGCTTGTCCAAGAGAAAAAATTTCCCATAGTGTTACACCAAATGCCCAAACGTCAGACTTAATGGAAAATTTCTTTTCTGCCAATGATTCAATTGCCATCCATTTCCACTAGTTCAGAAAAGTAAATAAGCAAATAAGCCATTGTTCACAATAGTAAACAAGCATTGCACCAATTGCACTTGCACATGCAACTTTTTTAATTAAAATAGCTCACCGGTATTGGGCAGCCACTTTGTTTTACATAAGTGTAACCAACCAATTGTTTTGACAGGCCGAAATCACTTATTTTAGCGATAAAATTTTTATCGAGCAAAATATTCCTTGTTGCCAAATCTCCATGTATAACCTACAAAAATTGAATATTGATTTCCAATTTCAAAACTGTAAGTCAATAAGAATGTTGTAACCTTTTTTTCCCCTAAAAATTCCATTCCATTTGCAATATGATTCGACCATCTTAATAAATCCAACGTTGTTAGCTTTACATCTACTTGTTCAATATTAGAACAGTTTTCAGTTTCAATCTCCACAAATAAATTCAGAAACATTTCATTATTCTTAATTAAATAACTCTGGAGGTCAACTTCACATAGCTCGACACAAATTAATAACTCCCCTGAATTATTTTACAATATTATTACATAAAACATTAAGCTTAATAGATATATTTTTGTTACTATTTTTTAAATTGGATGTAAATGCTCCAATTAGGGCAACAATATTCTTATGCTCTCCAATATATGCCATAACTTTTAATTCACTCATGAACAGATTAATATATTTCAATTTATTAGGTTTCATTGATTTAATTGCCACTGGTATTTCTTTTCCATTTTTCTCAACTACTCCCTTTCTGACAACTCCATACTCACCACCACCAAGTACAATACTTTCATCTAATATAAAAACAATTTCAACCCTATGGATTTAATAAAATATTTAAATAATGCTTACCCAATTTAATATAATTCCGTCTCAAGTCATATTTTGTGTCATAAGGCAATACTTCCGGGGAAATGATTTCTTCATCCACAATTGTACTAATATTAGTTTGATTTCCGTTAAAGAAATTGTGTATTTCTTCAATATTTAGTTGTAATAATGCCGATTTCACTTTCTGCAACCTATATTTTACAAATACTCCAGCGATAATTAAGATAAGAACAGCACCGCATGATGACACTAATGGTAGGACCCAATCATTACTATTTTTGTACACTTCGATTTTAAATTGTTTCTGTACAGTATCACCATACTTATTTGTTGCATTACAAATGTATGTGCCTACTACAGCTTCTGTAACTTTAGGTATGAAAAGTTTACTTCCATTTACTTTTATGACTGATGTTGTTTCTGTGTCCCAAGTAATTTCTGGAACGGGGTTTCCCTTTGGGATACATGCTATCTGTTTATTAGTTTCTTCCAAATAAAATTTAATTGTTTCCAAATTAGTTTCAAACGATGGTTTAATATACTCTAAAACAAGTAGGAAATTGTTATTTGACATATTTAGAATTAGAATTTCGAAGGTCTTGCTACCTTGTGCATTAAACCACTTTGACAAATTCAAGTTGTTTGGAGAGTCACTTGGTATAAATGAGCACTCAATTCTATAATTCCCAGCCATTTCTATTTTTATAATGTAAGTGTTATAGAATACGAATAGGAACTCAAGATTATCAACATTTTCAAACAAAAACACAGCTAGAATAAAATAGAAATACTTGAAAAACATAAAGTAGTGGATAAAGAAAAAGTTTAAGAAATATTACTCTGCAATACCACGCTGTCATTAGGAGAATTAACTTTTAGAATGGGGTAGTATGAGCTATAAAATGCCACTACTTGAACATTAATTGAGATAGTATCTTCAACGAAGACATCTGTTTCACTGATTTCGATTCTAATTACATCTTCTGGGAAAATATCCTTGTTGTATTCGTATGAAAAATCTTTTTCAAAAGTATTTTTAGTTTATCATTTTTTAAAGCCTTTATAATGATAATTAAGAAACTCTTCTGATTCTTACGTAATTTGATATCTTTCCATTTGAGATCAAATCCAGTATAAGAATACATTGCAGCTGCTTCATGATAGCCACAAATTATTATTCCACCAATTTCTTTCAAGAACTGTCCACCTAGACTTGTTTCTTTCCACAAGGATTTATTTTCCTCGTAATCTTTAATACTCCCTACTTTTGCACATGTCTGCAATCGTATAATGAAAAAATTAAATACAAATAAAGCCTTTGACTTAAATGTTGGGTGGAGTTCTGAATACATGATGGTTTGCTCATGAATGAGTTTATAAACTCGCTATTAGGTTAATTCCAAGATTACGTTTGCGTTTCAAACGAGAAAATTTTTCACTCTTCGTTGAACTCTTCGTTCGTGAGAGAAATTGGAGTTCCAAAATTGCGTTTACGAGAATAAAGGAATGGCATTTGCATAGCGTCAAA
>JAQGCN010001069.1:0-11879 GCA_034699725.1 Friesea truncata | reverse complement strand
ATTATTATTAATTCTTCTATTAATTTTATATTATATTATCTTATGGGTACAAAATTTAGAAAAGAATTTAAAGCAACATGGATAAAATCTTTCAAGTTGTTAAGAAAACAAGAAAATCAAACTGAAAATATACAAAATACTTCTAATACGAATACGATACCTATGTCAAATTTATAAACTTTGGAATTATTACAAAATAAAAAATTAAGCATTATTTAAGATAAAGCAATCAACAAGCTTTAAAGTTCTTTCGTAAACTCCAGAAACTTTTACAGCTTTTACTACAATTTTTGAGATAATCGTTTCTGCAGTAATATTTTCCATCTCTAAAATTCTATCTTTTAACAACATTTTTGACAACATTTTGGAGTAGCTGTCCAATCTCCAAATTTCAATCCATCCCCTTCTAATTCTTTACCATCTGAACATAGTATTTTTAAATTATTAGCCCCTGTATTGTCAGCATAATTTCCACCGGCGATTATAACAGGCTCATTTCTTAATGAAAATCCAGTAGCCAGTACATTACAATGAAAAATTCCACCCCATTTGCGCACCGGCCCAGTACTACTTTCAATTGAGTAGTCATTCCCAAACTGTCCTAATTTATTACATTAGAGTTTAATTCCATTGAGAGCTGTGTCATCCTCCTTGATAAGGCTCTGTCTTTAAGTCAAATCCAGTTACGAATGTATTTGGGGGACAATTTTTCCAGTCACCCCATTTCCCAAAATTTAAAATCCTCGGAGAATGAAGTTCTCGCGAGTGAGGAGAACTACCTAATTAGTTAATTATAATTATTATTTTATTTAATGATTTTTTGACGGGTTGTTCACCTGTGGCTAACGTTACACCAATAGCTACAAACAGTATTTGAACTGTTTTAGACATAATTGGAATATAAATTTTGATTTCTATGCAATAAAGAAAAAAAATTGGGAATAAATGCTTAAAAAGACTTTACAATTCATAGCTTTATTCCGAAATTGAGGAAGTGGTAGCTAATACGAAGGAAACGGAAATTCAAAATTATACTAAAAAGTTAAAATTTACTTACTAAAATTTTTTTTATTAGTAAGTAAGACAAAAAATACAAACCCTTTACAGCCGCAGACAGTTTGGCATTGCAGGTGCAGTAAACCAATGGGTATTTAATATTGTTAATAGCTAAAAAACTTGGCTAAAAAATCCAAAAAACTTGGCCAAAAATCTTTCGGCAAAAAATGCCAGAAAAAATAAAAAACAAGAACTGGTCAGTATTCGGTATTGCTTTTACGGAGGTGGAGTAAAATGAAACGAATTGAAACGATTGTAAATTTTAGACATCTGGTTAAGTAATATTGATACAAAATGATGCAACTGATTTTTTAACTTAATCATATATTTGTAAAATCATATACTTCAATTCCAGACGTATTTCCGTTATGCAATATGATAAAGCAGTAATTATACAGCGATAATATTTTAATTAATTTTTTGATAAATGCACCTGTCAAATCATCCAATCGTAAAAAAATTAATTAGCACACCATAATATTGTCGCTAGTACCTTTTTGGACAACTGCAAATGTTTGGTTTGTATTTTTTTTTCATTTGTTGTTACCCGAATATAAAATAATAAAATTAAAGTTAACAAAGTCCCTGAAAAGCATTTTTCCTTCTTAGTTTAGGAAGGAAAAAATAAATTAAAAATTATTTTTATATGGTGAATTAAGCGGTTTCCTTTCATTAGTTTTAACATTGATCTTGTAAATGATGATTCCATTTTCGGCGTAGTTTTTAACAGTCAGGAATCTTATAATGAATTCATAAAAATTTTTCTTAGTAAATGTTCTACTTGACTGCATTTCAATCACCATTTCTGTAAGTCTTTTATCTTAAAGCATCATCGTTCTGACTTTAACTTTATTTGAATGATAATTTAGATTCCAAGCCAAATTCTACTTAACAGTGATGATGATGAAATAGAATTTTCAGAAACGAACGAAAAAGTGCATTCCCCGGAATTTTTTGGAGTCAATATAATCGGACCAATTTTTAAATCAGAGGAATATCTTGAATCAACCATTAAAAAATGGATAAAAGGTGGATTCCCAGAATTAAAAAATATGGATTACAATATCATGTTATACGACAACACTACAAATGAGTCTTTGACAATGACCAACTATTTCAATAGCGATCTAAGTCTCTTTAGGCCTGAAGAAGTACAACTTAGTTCTTACAACTTAAACAAAAATTCGCATTGAAGATGAACGATATCAGTAACTCGTTCGCTTTTAGGCGGATGAGAAATATTATACCCCAATTCCGAAATATATATGTCACAAATTCGGTTTTACATTCTCAAGATGGAAATTTTACTTATGCGACCTTCATCTACCTCGAAAATATAACAATTAATGGAACATATTTAGAAATCTTTAAGAGTGCTAGGAATGTGAACCATATAATGTTTGTTGGAGATGTACAGGTGTTAAAAAAAGGACTAGTTTCTCCAGTAAAAATTATTTCCGATACTTTTCAAAATTGCCATTTGACTGTATTAGAATTAAGGAATGTTACAGTGTGAATGAAATGTCTGATTTATTAGAGAAATGTACAAAATTACTCGAATTAAATTTCGAAAATTTAACACTGAACGGATTATACTCGGAATTATTTAAGAATGCTAAGAATTTGAAAAAAACTCAATTTGTTGGGGAAGTTCAAGTTCAAAACGTAGGAGTCGTTTCTCCAATGAAAATTTTCTCAAATGCTTTTGAAAATTGTAATTTAATATCCTTAAAGCTGAAAAATATAGGAGTTATCAGACACGAGATTATTGAAGTGTTAAACAAATGTAATAAACTAACTGAATTAAAACTGGAGAACATAATTTGGAAACATGACAGTAGTTCATCTGTTAAATCTTATCTTCCATCGTTACAAACTTATCACATCGAACTACAAGAGCAGTCATCCATCATCGATGCATACGCTAAAGGATTTCCTGTCTCTTATATTGTTTTACAAAAATAGTTCAACAGAAAATCAAATGGCATTACAAACTTTAAATTATTATATCAAAGCAGATTTTGGAAATGGGAGGTTGCAAATTTCACAGGATAGTATTTTTATAAACGACATAACCGAGTTTGACGTTTCTGATGCAATTAATGGGCTAACAACACGGCCTGATTACGTATCTATCACAGGTTGTACGATCAATGCAGAAAATTTAATATTTACGAATGCCACGGCAATTAACCTACAGGATAACAATATCATTGGATCTATTGGTGTACTATTGGCAACTGCAAAACAAGTCGAACGTATTACTGCAAATTTAAAAAAAAATGAAGCAATTGATGTTGCAGTGCTACCAAGTAAAACTTTAACATATCTTAGCACTTCCCAATTAAGCTTGCGATGGAGTTCAGTTGTTACAAGTGGTTTTCCAGTATTAGAAACATTGGTGTTAGAAAAAGGTGACATAGACTTGTCTTTGTTTAAAACTCAAAAGTCATTGGATCATCTCTACTTGTCTGTTTTTTATCTGTGGAGCTCAGATTTACTAGTAAATGATTTCAGTATTAAAAATTTAGACATTGCATGCGGCATGCCGTTTTAAGCGATACTGTCAAAAGTTAAACTTATGCAATATTCCGAGCGATACAATAGAAAGAATGACGCTAGTCAACGTAGAAGTTACTATGAAAGGGTGTAGAACACCATTTCCGCAATTAGAATACATGGGAATAACTAATGTGAAGTTTGACCACACGTTAGAAAACTTTTCAAATGTTTTCCTTAATCTTAGGAGTGTCAGAATAATACTGCGGAATTCAGAATATGGTTTCGTACCAAGTGTATTAAAATGTCCTCTACTTATTGTGCTTGGTATAGCCATTAACTTCAATATGACCGAATTGGAAATAACCATGCTCAGAAATGACATCAAAGTTTGGACAAATATTGATGCTGACAATAAAAAAATTAAAAATGGAAGTCATTTAACATTTTTCAAAAAAGAAGATACCACCATTCTCACCTATTCATTTCAAGATCAGGTTCAAATCTTCGAGCAATTGTTTGGTTTCTTCCCCTCTGATATAAAAGGAGCATATGCTAACGATGCAAACAATTATCGACGATTTGATGATATTTTAAAGAAATTTGAATTTGATGGAATACAAATCGATACTACAACATTGAACACAATAATTCAACAAGTTACATTATGATTTCACTTACATTTTGCGACACATTATTCTTAGTTGCTTGTATTCTAACTACATCAGAATTTAGACTTATTTTTGTGCCTGGATACAATAAGAATTGGTTTTTAAGTAACATCGTTTATCCCATTCAAAAAATTGGTAAGTCAACCCATAAGAACAAAAGTTTGCTTAATTGTTCTGAATTTTGTTTTGCATTTCAATAATTTTAGGGTATAGTGGATCAATATACATGGCCATACTCATAACAATTGAAAGATATATTGCAACACTATTGCTACACTGTTATCCACTACTTTGTAAAACCATCTTTACAACAAAGAAAACATTCAAATACATTTTAACTGCAATAATATTATCAAATATATTGAATGCAACGCGATGGTTTGAAAATATTGAATTGACTTATGAGAAAAGTTCACCAGTTTGGAGTGATTGGAATCCTAAACAACTACACAAATTTAAAATATATGAATATTTATATTTGAAGTTTATTTGGTATACATTTACTTATGCTATTCCATCAATTTCCATTATTGTGTTTAATTCTCTCATTGTTAAACAGGTAATATTTACACAATTGCCTTCTGATTTTTAAATTAATAATCTTTTTAATTTAAGGCGAAAAAAGCACGGCAAGATCGGCAAAAACTCCGAGGCGGGTTGCAACGTAGAAAGGATGATGACAATTCATTGACAAGAGTATTGCTAACTGTTGTAGTCGTATTTTTTATTTGCAACACAGCGAGTGGTATTATTAACTGGATTTTTATATCACACAATGTTGAACCAGAAGTTGCAGAAACAGTTGCAATTCTTCCCATTATTATTAATTCTTCTGTTAATTTTATATTGTATTATCTAATGGGTACGAAGTTTAGAAATGAATTTAAAGCAACGTGGGTGCGATCTTTTAGATTTTTTAGGAAAAAAGAAAACCAAACTCAGGATTCACAAAATACTACAAATACAATCTCTACCTCGAACCTGTGAACATAAAATTACAATCTGATTTTAATATTTTGATTATATTTTTTTTTTTTGGTATTATTATTCCTTTATTGGAATAATGCATAATTTTAATATTTAACTGATAATAATAATTAATTAGCACTTATGTGAAAAAATAATTCAGAGAGAGGAGTTGTACATGGCACCGTTCCTAGAACTCCTGCGGCATTTCCTCTCTGAATTTCGATGCTGATTCTTTGACGAAGGTAGTTTGTTGAATTCTTTTCTTTTGTTTTGCAATAAATTATTTATATAAATTTATAATTATCAATTATTATAAATTAATTAATTATTATCCGGATTAAGTTAACTGGCAGACGGATATGAAGAATCCATAAGCCCGAAGCGGGCTAAAAATTCCATTTTAGTAAAAAAAAATTAGGCCCGAAGGCCTGGGCTACTGGGGTTGTTCAATAAAGTTTTTGAAAATTGATTAGTTTAATAAAACTTAATATAAATTTCCCAAAGACCATACAAAGGAACATTAAGCACCAATTGCGCGTCGACCAAAATAATTTCTGATATAAAATTCAATATTAACCAATATTTATTCGTAGATTCTTCTTGTTTAGGATTTGAATTGCTTCACGACCTGTATCACCGTGAATTCACGCTATGATTTTCATAATGACTAACTGTGAGTGGAGTTAGAATGTTTTCAATAACACCATTGAAAAGCTTGTCAAAAAGTATGCCGATTTGAAAGTTTTCAGATTTTTTAATCCAATTTTATCTTTTTTTCAAAAAATATTTTTTTGCCTCAGGAAAAAGGAAAAATCCATTCCAATTTCTAAACCGAGGGTCCCACCAAGAATGATTTTGGATCTTACTCTTAACTTGTAACCGTCAGACTTGTATATGTTCCCATCGTGGGATGATTCTTCAAAACCAATTCATTACTCATGCTTTTCTTGGAATTAAGTGTTAGGAATCGTGTGGATTTAAACTCCAAGACATTTTACTTGTGTCTAAATGATACTAAATAGATAAACAGTAACCAATCACTGAAGTTCACTGAATAATTTCTTTGCATCATCATCATCCTGAATCATCAAGCGAATGATTAAAAACAGTTGTGGTTTATATTTAATGTTTGCTAAAATGTAGATAACAGTTTGCATGTTGGGTTTAAAGCTGGACCGGTTCTTAATGTTCCTGGTCTTCTGACTGACCTTGCTCAAGATTACAAAATGACAGAATATTCTTGGAAAATTAGTGTTGCAAATATGATGCATCATCTTCCTCCAGTTCTTTCCTTACTATAAATTGATTCGATTTCGAATGCATTTCTTAATTCAGTTCTTCACAAACTCTCGAACTTTTCAACTTTAAAACGAAAATCTTCACGAAATACTAAAATGAAGGCAATTACCCTTCTAGCAATTGGAATTACCCTTCTTTATATCGTTGAATTTAAACCGGTAAGTATATCCTGTTAAAACAATATTTGAAAGCCAAAAACTTTCATCAAATTAAAAAATTTTCCCGAAAGCATATTAAAAAATTTTCCCGAAAGCTAAATTACAAATTTAATTCGAGAAATTTTGTAACTTTTTGGGTTTTTTTTTGTAATTGCAGGTTTCTGCAGGATGTGATGGTCTACGACGACTGGCGTGTCACATTCAATGCACAAAGCAAATGACGCAGTGCAATGTTCATACTTGTGAATGCTACCATTACAAGGCAAACAACTACAAGTCATTGTACATGATGCTTCGAGTTCCAGTTTCGCAAAAGGATCAAGCATCTACCGATGCTTTTTCTCAAAATTCCGTCGAGGAAACCCACGATGATGTGGACGTAGTGCTTTTGAACGAAATTTAAGTTTTATTGCGAAGTTCAAAGTTAGAATATGTGTACCAGCTACCAATGTTTAAATATTGTTATCAAGATTCTTTGAATAAAATTCTTTTAATTTGATTGGATTTCCATTCGAGTTTTTTTTATACTTTATTGCTATTTGTGGAATTAGTTCACTCAATTTAGAAATATAAAATGTGTATACTATTTGATTATGCTGGTACCGGCTTAACTAATTTACATTATGATAGTTACATAATTCATACATCTGTATTCCTAACATTTTGATGCGTTGCGCTTGCGCACAGCTTCAAATTGTGTAAATTGGCTTGGATTTAAAAATGCTTATCATTTCATGTGAGCCGTTTTTGGAAATGAACAATATTTTATTGTGCATTTACAAAATTCTTAAATAAGCTAATTTAAAATAACGCGTTATTTAGAAAAAGCCAAAGTGGTTAATTAATGTGCCAAAAAAAATTAAAATGAACATGATTATTATAAGATGGGAGACATGAGCAAAATGTATTCTTCAATAAATTTAAGCTGATCTCAATAATAGTTGATATTGATTGGGTTTCAGGTCAATATTTATTAATTTCCTCTTCCTTAAGAAAATTGATAAGATGATAAGATGTTTAGAAGAAGAAATGGGACTGACGCTAAATTTTTATCTCTTAATGGAAATGGAATTATTATGATCTTAATTTCAAATGGGAAAAGATTAGAAACGGGATTAAAAAAATTGAAGTTGTCAATTGTTGTTGTTATTTTACGTGATGGGAAATCTAGTTCTAGTGATCCATTAAAAATGACAGGAAGGAAAAGGTGCTCATGCTGAACTTTGTTTAATTGTTTATTATGATCGTGTAATGAGATTGTAGGATCCCTTTAGCTCTTACAAGATAAATTGCATAAAATGCATCAACTGCATTACAACATTTATTATCTTTCGTGGACATTTAATTCCGGTAAAAAAATCTTTTAAAGATCAGTACAAGTTTTCCTTCCTGGTCTACTAAAAATAATCACCATCCAATATTTAATACGATCCAATATTTAATATGATCAATTTATTATTTAAAAAAATGGAGTAAATACTTCAATTATATTTCAAAACAACCTTTTAATTATGTCATAATTCACAGAAATATTTGACAACCTTAAAGGTAGTTTAACCTAATATTCAACGACCTTGTCTGCAAAAAGCCAATCAAAAATATTGCAAAAATATAATTTTTAATTAGAAAATGAAAAATGAATTGTTTTTAATTCTGAAAAATGTCGTTGTGTTGCAATTGGCAATTCCAATGAATTCCAATGACTGACTGTTCTTTTCAAAATGTAAAAAATTACACACTTTTATTACTTTGTCATCTAAATGCGCAGACACGTAATTTAGATCGGTGTTATAATCTTGCATCGTTAATTAAGAAATTAAGAACCATATAAACAAGGATTGGACGGACGATGGACACGTTTATCGAAAAGCATAAGCGTGATGCGATGAGATGATTATTCAGAAAAGATTAAAGATTCGCGTGGCATGGCCCTTCAAATGAGGTTTGTTGAGGTTCTTAATGTATCTGTTAAAAAGCATCGAAGCAGGTAAATTACAAACAATTATGTAACGAAAAAGAATAGGAAAAGGTGAATTTAGTATTGTTGTTGGTTCACTTTAATTTAGTCCACAGCCTACCAAATGGACATTTGAGGATATGTGGAAAGCTATTATGATGATGATGTGAATTAACAATCCGGAAGGAAAGGGATGATTTAGACCAGATCCCACCACCACACACTCAATAAGGACTCCAAATGAATATCTAAAATGTTCATTATTTTTGTACTGCGTAAATTTGATTCCCTTTCTTACTGTGACAGCATCAACAAAATGGGTTGGCTGGTTTCCTTCCATTAAAATATGGCTCCCTCTTCGTTAATTTCCTGACTTGCTTTGGGTGAAATTAAATCGTATAAAATGCTCCATGACAGGTCAATATGGCATCATATTCATCTAAAGCTTCGATTAATAAAGAGCATTTCTAAACTAGTCGTATCAATTTATCTTATTGTTTTAGTTCCTATTGTTACAATTAAAAGTTAAACAATGAAGGCTTTGAGTCTTGTGCTTGTAAGTGCATCTTATATCTTAAAAATCCAGACGCCATGGATCAATCCTTTGGACAAATCAATTTATTAATCACAAATTTTTTGCAGGTACTCGTGGGTCTTGTCTACAGTGAACCTGAAGGAGGATATGGTGGAGGTGGTGGTGGTGGATACGAAGGTGGTGGTGGTCATGAAGGCGGTGGATTCGGAGGTGGTGGTGGTCATGGAGGCGGTGGATTCGGAGGCGGTGGCCACGGCTGGGGTCATGTTGAAGTTATTCACGGTGAAAACACTCATTCCCATGGTCCAACAGTAGTGAAGGAATATCACAGTCATTCCCACATCACGAAACCAAGTCACTCCGTTCAGCATTTCCAGACTCATCAACATCGTGCAAAGAAAATCATCCATCAACATCATCAAAAGTCACAAGTTGTCCACAAACATCATCACCATAAACACATCTTGAACCAACACCACCTCCACAAGGTCCATCTTCACAATCTTCACACTCAGAAGGAACATTTACATCAACATGTTCTCCACAAGGAAAATGTAAGTCCATATTTCAAGCTTGATGTTTGACATCACATTTTCAATACATATTTAATTTCCAGGTATATCAACCAATCTACCATGTGCATGAACAACACAAGCACAGAGAAACTGAAGAACACAGACATAAGCAAACTCATGGACAATCCCACGCTCATGTCCACAAGTACTCTGAATCATCCAAGCATTTGCCACCAGTCCACAAGGGATGGCACGGCAAATAAGTCAACACGGCAATATCTTGCTGTGGAATTTTATATGAGCTAGTACATTTATTTTAATTTTCATCTCTCATTTGGAGCTGCGGTGGTGTCACCAGTTTATTACCCTTGTTTCTTCCATTTACTTTTCCAAATTTCCAATCTAGTCCACAATTTTCATTCTCATTAAATTCTTGTGGACTGCTTTTGATCTTATTATTGATTTCGTTTAATCATAAATGAAACAATGAAGGTGAGGATGAGCGAGCTTTCAATGAATACAATTTTCTCCTTCCAGAAAAACTTAACATCTTTGCAACAATCACAAACTTTGTATTATTATTATTTTTGTACAATAATCAAATGAGCAAGATCAAATAAAACATGATTGTTTTCTCTCATTAATTAAATCAAAGAATCAGATCACGGAATGAACGGAAGTGAACTAATATTAATTACTTGTTTACGTGTCGCGTGCAGTTATTAGGTAAGAAAGCTGAAACAATAATAATAACAAAGATCCCGAAGGTATGAGTAAGTTTGGGTAAGAAGGCGACGCACACACGTCTATTTCCGGTTTCCTCTGCCAATTAATCATAATGTGGTAATAAGTTGACCTGATTTAGGATATATCAATTATTAAAAAGTTTCACCTAAACGCCTTCATCATAATCATGGTTGGCTGTACGTGACTTTAAGGGCCATAGCTTATGCCGCAGTCACTTGCTTATTTCCTTCATTAAGTCTTTGCAATATTTGATTTTATACTTGCAATTTTGCTTTGCCAACTACTTCTTTTAAGAATGGAATAATAATGTGTCAATAAAGATGATATGGACATTGGTAATAGCTTGTTTTTTTTTATGTTTGGATCCTATCGATCCAATCCAAGGTCGGGATGCGCTTGTGAAGTGAGTTTCTCATGTGGCCAAACCTATTCATTTCTCTGTTTGATATGGGTCTATTCCAGCTATACAATCATCTGAAAATACGATTCTGGAAACAGGTTCCAAAAAATCAACAATTGTTTAACAGATTTAACAAGAATTCTGAGAGTATTTCCATAAATTCCATCCATATCAGCACTTTGTTCAATTCACAATTTGGAAACTGCTTAAGTATAACCACAATGAATTCTAAGCATTTGGCTGCAGGTAGGAAGAATTAAACTCATTCCAACATTTAATATCATTAATTGAATTTATTGGTTGATGTGGCTTAAACAGGATCAGAATTACCACCTCTTCAGGATGGAAAGCTTCGTATTTATAATATGCGGTATTGTCCTTATGGTCAACGAATTTTACTTGTAGTGGCAGCTAAGGAAATTCCGTAAGTTAATTTGTTTGCAGATAAAGTAAAAAATCTTGAGGATCAATGAAATGAAGCTTATGTAATATACACCATATTTTTTGTTAACGTAGGGTGGATATTGTAAACGTGAACCTTATATCGAAGCCTGAATGGCTATTTCAAAGAAATCCAACTGGAAAAGTTCCAACTGTTGAAACACCAAATGGCCCACTTTATGAAAGCTTAATTTTGACCGAATATCTTGATGAGATTTATCCTAATCGCAAATTGGTCCCGACTGACCCATATCAAAAAGCGTTGGACAAAATTTGGATAGAAAATTCTTCAAAGGTTAGATTTAAATTCAAAATAAACGTATTTAAGTTAAATATTGTCTTTATTTAAAAAAACACAACTCAGATAACATCACTTCAATTTAGAGTAATGTTTGGTATTGCTAAAGATGATGAAAGTGTCATAAAGGAACGTTTGAAGGAATATGCTGAAGCACTGGCTCCATTCGATGCTGAGCTCAAGCGACGTGGCACAACATTTTTTTCAGGTATTGTTCTTATAATTTCTAATCAATTTCTTCTAAATGAAAAATATTGATTATTTATTAACGAAATCAGAAGTGTTCAAATAAGTCAAATATTTTCTTATTGAAGGTTCACAGCCTGGACTCCTG
>JAQGCN010001068.1:0-11890 GCA_034699725.1 Friesea truncata | reverse complement strand
TCATTTTCCCATTTATTATTTCAATGTCAATTAGCAGTTACTCCTCGTAATTTATATTTTGAAGAACAATTTTCAAAGCGTATTACTCAAATTGGCAGTACATTTATTCAACATCAGATTTTTGCAAATTCTAAGAAAAATAAAAATATACTTTGCTATGTACCAAGAAATACTTGTTACAAGTATGGATATATATTATTCCTTGTCATCGAAGTTTTACTAATGTTGACGTTTTGTGGCGTAGCTATAACAATTTATAAGTTTAAAAATGAATTCGATATGTTATTTATATTTTTTTGGAATATGCTTACAATTTTTGAATTAATGTGGGTTTTTCCTACACATTACATACTTTATATTCAACAAAACGATTTAGCTAATTTTATTAACCGTTTAGAAGTTTTCTCAATGATTATTAAAAGTAAGTTCTAAATCAATATTTTATTTTAATTATTTTTTTACAACTTTCCTAGTTCCTTACTTTTCTTCTTTTTGGTGTAGAAAGGTACGCAGAATCACCTAAGGACACCCGAATATGTGACGTTCTTGTATTACTTTTGCTTTCTTCCTATTTTATGTGTTGGATAAATGGAATACTATTATCTTACTTTTCTATTCCTGGACTAATCCACGTTTTGGAAATATGGAACGAAAAATTATTCCAAATAAAAGCAAATTTTTTGCTAATTTCATTTTTAAGTATAATTATAATAATAGTTTTATATTTGGTATTTGCAGTTAAGATGTTCTTAGTTAGTGTAATATTACATATTAGTAATGTCATCAAATACTTTTATAGTTACTTTACAGATAATTGTGTTTTCATTCAATAGCAGGAGAATCCCTATAAAAAACTTCGTAGTGACCAGACAGCTTTTTCTTTTACTTAATCATTTCAATTTAATATTCCAATGGTATTGTCTATTGCCAATATACGTACTTACAATTGGGGCACCTGCATCTTACTCTTGGGTTATCGTCCATGGCTTAGATTCTACTAGTGTACTAACTCTAATACTTTTTTCTTGTGCACAAACAGTGATGTCATTATTTATAAAACAATGTGCAAAAATTTCAGATCTTTTTAAACATGATATAAAATATGCTTGGAGAAATGCACTGGTTAACTTTGTACAAAAACCAAAGTCAAGCAAGTACTTAAAGCAGTTGGGACTTTCAATAAGGAAATTTAGAATTATGGAACAGACACCATTCGTCATGGATAACAATGCACTCCCTAACTTTTTAAATACAGTAATTAATAATACGATAACTTTAGTATTGATGTCGAAATAAGATTTAACAACTTTTATATGCACGTTGTTTTCATCATTTGTAATTTTGTGAAACTGATAGTTCATTTTCACTCGTGTGTCATATCTCCATCGCACACAACACGTTGTCATTAAAATCGTTAACCTAAAAAAGAGTTCTTAAAATAATTTAAGTGTATATGATTAAGATAATTTGATAGTAAAAATTCAGCTTTCTATCCTTCTAAAGCGTTCATTTAAGAGGATGAGTCATATAGCCCAGCGAGACTATCCCGAATTTTAGTTTAAAAAACGATAACTTTTGAACGTGGACCTTAATTGCAATTTCGGCTACTTACTTTTATTCTAAACATTATTACCTTTAATTTGACATATTATGGGCATTCTTAGGTCATCTGGTTCAAGAGTTATCAGTATTTAAAGATAATTAATAATTTTCTGATAATTAACAATTATTAATTAACTTTAAATTCTGATAACTCTTGAACCAGATGACCTAAGAATTTCCATAATATGTCAAATTAAAACTAATGATGTTTAGAATAAAAGTAAGTAGCCGAAATTGCAATTATAAGGTCCCCATTAAAAAGTTATCGATTTTTTAAACAGAAATTCGGTCTCGCCGGGCTATATGACTAATCCTCTTAAGGATCAAACAGAATCAACATCTATCATTCATTACGGTTGGCATTGGAAAAATCACTTTTTCTCTCATCTCATTTTTTGGTTTTGCATGGGACTTTACATGTTAAAAATTGAGTTGAGCAAAAAAAGAGGAAATCCTAATGGTAAAGGTCCGTAAGAGAGATGAGTTGAGTTTGGTTGATCCTTAATTGAGTACTTTTGTCATATTTTGACTTTTGGGGCGGATAAATTATTACAGCAGCACCTTTAAAAGTTTAAATTAAAAAAAGAGAAAATTTTTGTAGTTAAATAATTCAATTCAATATTCTTTACGACATGACTTTCTCTCAAAATGGACAAAGAAAACAACTCGACTTGCAATAATGATAGTTCGCTTGTTTTTTCTTAGTTTTGTTAAACCAATGAATTTTCGAAATATAGGTTTTATAATTGACATCTTAGACAAAAACCTTATTTACAATAAAAATTGTACTTTAAAGGGCAAACTTTGCAGCTCCCTATTCTTTAACTAACATTTTAAATATTAAAGAAATGCTCTTGTAACAACGAAGTTTTCATGTAATACTTCTTACTTTGCCAAGAACCATACCTTCAACAAGTTCAATAAGCTTTATAACAAATTTTTGAAAGTGTTTTAAAATAAATAAATAATGTTCTCAAGAATTTCTACGTACTGTCTACATAAACTTATTTCGATTTCCCATTTATTATTTCAATGTCAATTAGCAATAACTCCTCGTAATTTATATTTTGAAGAACAACTTTCAAATCGTATAACTCAAATTCGCAGTACATTGATTCAACATCAGATTTTTGCAAAGAAAAATATACTTTGCTATGTACCCAGGAATACTTCCTACAAATATGGATATAAAATATTCCTTCGCATCGAAGCATTAATAATGTTGACGTGTTTTGGCGCATTGATAACAATTTATAAGTTTAAAAATGAATTCGATATCTTATTTATATTACTTTGGAATCTTTTTGCAATTTTTGGACTGCTGTGGGTTTTTCCCACACATTACATATTTTATATTCAAGCAAACGATTTAACTAATTTTATTAATCGCTTAAAAGTTTTTTCAATGGTTATTAACAGTAAGTCCTTAACTAACATCCTCTTACTTAAAATCACGAATCTGTCATTCCTTCTGTCTGTGCGTCCGCGTCTGTGTGTGCAATCCTCTTACTTAAAATCACGAATCTGTCATTCCTTCTGTCTGTGCGTCCGCGTCTGTGTGTGCAAAGGGGAAAACCAATGCATTTTCTCTGTCATTCCTTCTGTCTGTCCTTCCGCGTCTGTGTGTGCAAGAAGGGGAGAGAGAACCTACATTTGGCTCTACACTCTGTTTTTCCTCCCACCCCCACCACTCAAAGAAAGAGTTTCTTCGTCCATTTTATTCGCACACGTCAAAATAATAAAAAACCATAAGAAAAAAATCACATGCGTTCTTCCCTCTGCTCAACTGCACAGCACGAGGGAAGTAAATTTTTCATCATTCTTTCTTTCATTCAATCTTTGAGAGTCGGGGCGGGTATACTGGTTCATTCCAGGGTAAGTCCAGGCTTGATTGCTTGGCAAAGTCCAACTTGATTGATTGGCGAAGTCCTGTCTTAATTGATAGGCATAAAGTCGTTCCTTAATTGGTTCGCAAAAGTCCTTTATTTCTGAAAGGCACTTTCTTGGATCCAAAGTCCATAGAAAGAAGATCAATTGTTTGCTCTTAAATTGAATTAATTTCAAATTAGACACTTTGTCAAAGGCAAGTAAGCCGACAAAACCTGTAGTGTCAAAGGCAAGTTAGCCAACAAATTAAATATTGTCAAAGGCAACTTAGCCGACAAATTAAATATTGTCAAAGGCAACTTAGCCGACAAATTAAATATTGTCAAAGGCGAGTTAGCCGACAAATAATATATTGTCAAAAGAAAGTTAGCCGCGGAAAGTATTATCGAAGAAAATTAATCCGTGCTCTTGACAATCTCATACAGTAATCATGCCAGAAGAAAAAGAATCTGATAAATTCGTAAATAAAAAATCTGAAGTCGCAAAGTTAGAAAAACGTGAAATAAATCGTAAGAGAATGCGGTTGGCAAGATCACAAGAATCTGAAGCAGAAGCTTTGCAAAGGCGAGAAAAAAATCGTCAAAAAATGCAAGCCCTTAGAGCTAAAGAATCTGAGGCTGAAACAATGAAAAGACGAGACACCGACCGCGAAAGTCATCAATTAGCCAGAGCTAATGCGTCCGAGGCTAAAAAATTAAGATCTTTGCCCAGACAATCTTTTTCGCGTCAGCGTGAACGCAATAATGATCGTCAAGCACGCCAAATTGCTAGAGCAAATGAGTCTGCCGATGACGCTTTACGTAGGCGCGAAAAAGATCGTGAAAAACACAGAATAGCTAAAGCAAATGAATCTGAAGCTGAAGCTTTACAACGACGTGAAAAAGATAATGAAAGACACCGGAAAGCTAAGGCTAACGAATCTGAAGCTAAGAAATTAGAAAGACGCGAAAAAAATCGTGAAAGTCAACGAAAGACGAGATCTAACGAATCTGAAACTAAAACTTTGCAAAGACGAAAGGACGATAGTGAGCGACAACAATACTATAGAAGTTTTGAATCGAGACAAAGTAGAAATATTCGCAGGTCTTTCGGACAAGGTATTCTCAGACCAAGAACCCAAGTATGAATATTTGGCTACTGTCTATGGTTACAACTTTTTAAACGTATTCCAGTCTTGTGTAAATAAATTGTATATGTTGTGTATATTTTGTATTTCTTTTATAAATAGTTTCAGAGGGACTAACTGCTAGCCTCAACCTACGGGTCAAACATTGGGCATGGGCAGGGCCTTGGGGGCAGTTCCCAAGCGCGCTCAACCATGATTAATTAACTCTGTTGTTTCTTTAAACTTAAGACTTCGAACTTAAGACAGACTTATATTTTTATAGTGGCCAGCATACAACGCCCTGCGGGCTAGCCGGAGGCGAGCGCAGCGAGCGCCGAGCGTAGCGAGCGCCGAGCGTAGCGAGGCCTCCGGCTAGTAATGTATATAATATTTTATTTCATTATGTTTTTACAACTTTCCTTCGGCATACTTTGCTTCTTTAGGTGTAAACACGTACGCAGAATCGCGTAAGGACACTCGAATTTGTGACGTTCTTGTATTATTTGATCTTTTTTTATACTTTGGATGTTGGATAAATACAATACAATTATCTCACTTTACTATTCCTGGACTAATCCACATTTTGGAAATATGGAACGAAAAATTGTTCCAAATAAAAGCAAATTTTTTGCTAATTTCACTTCTAACTATAATTATAATATTAGTTTTATATTTGGTATTTCTAATTAAATTGTTTTTAGTCGGTATGCTATCATTGATTTCAACGCAAACTTTTATAATTACTTTACAAAAAAATTTATTTTCATTTAATAGCAAGAAAAGGATCCCCATAAATGGCTTCAAGTTAACGGGACATATTTTTCTGATACTCAATCATTTCAATTTAATATTCCAGTGGTATTGTCTATTGGCAATATCTTTATTTAAAATTCAAGTATCTGTAGGTTACTCCTGGGTAGTCGTTCATGGCATAGATTTTAATAGTGTTGTAACTCTTCTAATTTTTTCCTGTACACAAACAGTGGTTTCGTTTACATAAAACAATGTGCAAAAATTTCAAATATTTTTAAACATGATATAAAATATGCTTGGAAAAATGCACTGGTTAACTTTATACATAAACCAAAGTCAAGCAAGTACTTAAAGCGGTTGGGACTTTCAGTAAGGAAGTTTAAAATTATGGAACAGACACCATTTGTCATGGATAACAATGCACTCCCTAACTTTTTAAATACAATAATTAATAATACGATTACTTTAGTATTAATGTCGAAATAAGATTCAATTAAGTCTTACATGCACTATTTTTATAGCAGTAGTTAACTACGTATAAGCTGATTAGTTTATTCTCACACACGTGTGTATGTTCATCAGACACAGCACGCTCTTATTAAAATCGTTTGCGTAAAAAAGAATTCTATTATAATTTAAGAGTGCTATATTTAATTTATTATTAAGATAATCTGGTAGTGAAAACTGCTTTCTCTCTTTCTACTTTTGTCATTATTTTGAGGTAAAATAATTATAGAATTAAATTATTAAATTTAAAAAAGATAAAATTAGTTAAATATTCTTCGCGATATGGCATTTTCTCAAAATTACAAATAAAACAACTCACAACTTAATTACCAATAAACCCTTCCAACCAAGGGAGAAACAAAGTAGCGAAAGCAACCGTGATACCCAAACGTCCGTCGTTAATGCTTTTTAGGCATCCCTGTCAGAAACAGAGACGACTAAAAAGCTAAATTTTCATCACCGCTTGAGGTTTGTACACAAGTTCCCATTTGACCTCTCGTTAAGCTGGAACGAAAGGTCATAAGTGGCTGAAAATTACTAGCGTTGCTACTTATGACCTGACCTTTCTTCCTGCGAAAACAGATCCCGAAAATGTGGAATGGTTACCGAGAAAAACTGTTTACGGACAGACGGACGGACGGACGGACAGACGGACGGACGGACGGACAGCAGGATCACATAAAGTAGCTTTCGCTACTTAATAATAATAGTTCGCCTGCTTTTTCTTTCCATTTTAACCAATATGTACAATTTGAATTTTTAAAATATGTTTTAAAATTGATATTCCAAACAAAAAGCACTTGATTTAGAATATCATTTCTAACTTTGAAGGGCGAACTTCCCCGTTCCAAATTCTTTAACTACCATTTTAAATATTTAAAAAAAATTCTTGTAACAACGGAGTTATCATGTAATACTTCTTACTTTGCCAAGAACCCTACCTTGAACACGATATGGCTTTCTCTCAAAATTACAAAGAAAACAACTCAAAGAGCAATCAAACAAAAGTTCGCTTGCCTTTTCTTAGTATTTTAACCAATATGTAAAATTTGAATTTTTGAAATATAGGTTTTAAAATTGTTATTTCAAACAAAAAGCTTTTAATTTAGGATAAGAATTTTTAACTTTGAAAGGCAAACTTTTCCGTTCTGAATTCTGAAACTACCATTTTAAATATTTAAAAAATGTTCTTGTAACAACGAAGTTTTAATGTAATACTTCTTAGTTTGATTAAAACCCTACATTGAACAAGTTCGATTTGAAATAAGATTTATAACAAATTTTAGAAAGTGTTTTAAAATAATGCTCTCAACAATTACTACGTGCGTTCTACATAATTTTATTTCATTTTCCCATTTATTATTTCAATGTCAATTAGCAATAACTCCTCGTGACTTATATTTTGAAGAAAAATTTTCAAGGCGTATAACTCAAATTCGCAGTACATTGATTCAACATCAGATTTTTGCAAATTCCAAGAAAAAGAAAAATATACTTTGCTACGTACCAAAGAATACATGTTACAAATATGGATATATATTATTCTTTGTCATCGAAATATTATTAATGTTGACGCGTTGTAGCGCAGCTATAACAATTTATAAGTTTAAAAATGAATTTGATATGTTATTTACATTCTTTTGGAATATGGTTGCAATTGTTGAATTGCTGTGTGTATTTCCCACACATTACATACTTTATATTCAAGCAAACGATTTAACTAATTTTATTAACCGTTTAGAAGTTTTCTCAATGCTTATTAAAAGTAAGTTCTTAACTAATGTATAATATTCTATTTTATTATCTTTTTACAACTTTGTTTCTTTTTGCTGTAGAAACTTACACAGAATCACCCAAGGACACCCGAATTTGTGACGTAGTTGTATTATGTATGCTTTTTTCATACTTTGGATGTTGGATACATGGAATACTATTTTCTTACTTTTCTGTTCCTGGAGTAATCCATGTTTTGGAAACATGGAACGAAAGATTGCTCCAAATAAAAGCAAATTTAGCAAATTTTTTGCTAATTTTACTTTTAACTATAATTATAATAATTTTTAGTGTAATATTTCTAATTAAGGTATATTTAATTGTTATAATATCAGTGACGTCATCGAAAATTTTTACAATTACTTTTAAAGAAATTTTGTGTTCATTCAATGGCAAGAGAAGAATTCCCATAAAAAATTTCATGTTAACGAGACAGATTTTTCTGTTACTTAATCATTACAATTTAATATTCCAATGGCATGGTGTATTGTCAATATACGTACTTACAATTGTAGGACCTTTCGCATACTCCTGGGTTATCGCTAATGGCATAGATTCTACTTCTGTACTAACTCTTATACTTTTTTTGTGTGCACAAACAGCATTTTCATTATATATAAAACAATGTTCAAATATTTCAAATATTTTTAAACATGATATAAAATATGCTTGGAGAAACGCGCTGGTTAATTTTGTACATAAACCAAAGTCAAGCAAGTACTTCAAGCAGTTGGGACTTTCAATCAGGAAGTTCAAAATTATGGAACAGACACCATTCCTCATGGATAACTCTGCACTCCCTAACTATTTTAATTCAATACTTAATAATACGATAACTTTAGTATTAATGTCGAAATAAGATTTCGCAACTTTTATATAACACGTTGCATCATTATTACGCTGTTTTGCTGTAATCATTACATTACAGTGTAATGTGAAACTAATTGTTTATTTTCACTTGTAAGTCATTATCTTCGTCAGACAAACACGTTGTCATTAAAATCTTTTACGTAAAAAAGAGTCATATTTAATTTAGAAGTGCGATATCATGATTAAGCTAATTTGGTAGTGAAAATTCCGCTTTCTCTCCTTCTACTTTTATCATTGAGGTGGAGTAATTATTACAGCAGCTCCATTAAATTTAAAAAAGAGAAATTTCTGTAGATAAATAATTCAATATTCTTTACGACATGGGCTTTCTCTCAAAATTACAAAGAAAACAACTCAACTAAAAATAATAAATAATAGTTCACCTGATTTTGCCTAGTATGTAAATTTTTGAAACATAGGTTTTAAAATGGACATTCCAAACAAAATCCTGTTGATGCAGAATAAGAATTTTAACTTTAAAAGACAAACTTTCCAGTTGCTTTCATTCACTACCGTTTTAAATATTTAAAGAAATGTCTTGAAATATCAGAGTTTTCACTTATAATACTTCTCAATTTGCCAAGAACCTTGAGCAAGTTCCAAGATAAAGCTTCATAAATTTTTTTGAAAGTGTTTTAAAACAATGCTCTCAACAATTTCTACGTGCGTTCTACATAAACTTATTTCATTTTCCCATTTATTATTTCAATGTAAATTAACGATAATTCCTCGTAATTTATATTTTAAAGAACAATTTTCAAAGCGTGTAACTCAAATTCGCAGTACATTGATTCAACATCAGATTTATGCAAAGAAAAGTATACTTTGCTATGTACCAAGAAATACTTGCTACAAATATGGATATATATTATTACTTGGCATCGAAGCAATAATAATGTTGACGTGCTGTAGCGCAGCTATAACAATTTATAAGTTTAAAAATGAATTTGATGGGTTATTTTTATACATTTGGAATATTATTGCAATTTTGGGATTGCTGTTGGTTTTTCCCACACATTACTTATTTTATATTCAAGCAAACGATTTAACTAATTTTATTAACCGTTTAGAAGTTTTCTCAATGGTAATTAAGAGTAAGTTATAACTAATATTTTTTATTTTATTATCTTTTTGCAACTCTCATTTCTTTTGTTTTTTTTCTGTAGAAATGTACACAGAATCACTTAAGGACACCAGAATTTGTGACGTTCTTGTATCATTTTTGGGTTTTTCATACTTTGGATGTTGGATAAATGGAATGCAATTATTTCACTTTTCTATTCCTGGACTAATCCACGTTTTGAAAATATGGAACGAAAGATTGCTCCAAATAAAATCAAGTTTTTTGCTATTTTCCCTTCTAACTATAACTATAATAGTTTTGTATTTCGTATTTCTAATTAAGATCTTTTTAGTTATTACAATATTAGTGATGTCTTCGAATACTTTTATAATTAGTTTACAGAAAATTGTGTTTTCATTCAATAGCTGGAAAAGAATTCCCATCAAAAGCTTCAACTTAACGAGACAGATTTTTCTGTTACTTAATCATTTCAATTTAATATTACAGTGGTATTGTCTATTGGCGATATATGTACTTACAATTGGGGCACCTGCAGCTTATTCTTGGGTTATCGCTTATGGCTTAGATTCTACTAGTGTACTAACTCTTATAATTACTTTTTGTACACAAACAGTGATTTCATTATGCATAAAACAATGTGGAAAAATGTCAAATATTTTTAAACGTGACATAAAATATGCTTGGAGAAATGCACTGGTTAACTTTGTACAAAAACCAGAGTCAAGCAAGTACTTTAAGCAGTTGGGACTTTCAGTAAGGGAGTTTAAAATTATGGAACAGACACCATTTGTCATGGATAACAACGCTCTCCCTAACTTTTTAAATTCAATACTTAATAATACGATAACTTTAGTATTGATGTCGAAATAAGATTTAATATACTGAAATAAGCAACTTTTATATGCACGTTGTTTTCATCATTATTGCACTGTTTTCCTAAAAAACTGATAGTTTATTTTCACTCGTGTGTAATATGTTCATCAAACACAACACGTTGTCATTAAAATCGTTTACGTAAAAAAGAGTCATATTATAATTTAAGAGTGCGATATTACGATTAGGATAATTTGGTAGTGAAAATTCTGCTTTCTCTCATTTTCTCTTTTGTTTATGTCAAAGGCCTTCATTCTACCACCCACCCGTCACAAATTAATGATCCTTGGAATTGGGATTCATCTCATCATCATCATCTCTCCAAGCCTTCTCTCTCCGACTATTAAAGGAGAAAGTTGAACGATTTTCTCAAAAGGAGGCTCATTAGGAGAAAGGCAATAGTATGGAAACTTTATCTCTGGAAAATGAGATAAAAGTGATTAATTCTTAGAATGAATGTCATCTTGGAATGAAACAGGGGGAGCGCCAATCATTGCCAAAACTTTACTTAAATCAGATGAATGAATGAATGTTAGATCCAAACTTAATATTTTATGACGAGCTGCTGTTTCACAACAAAATTGTGATGGATATCATTCAAGGGAGGAAGAGAAGGATGATGGGGAGAGAGGATTCAATATTTGTGCGTTGCATAATTAAAATTGATCAAAAGATAACAAGTGGTTTGTTTTAAAGAAATCTCTTGAGAAATCTTTTCTTTAGAATAAAAATTTGACTTTGGAAATAAATAAAACTAAAAGAAGAAAAAGTTAGAAAAGCAGAGGGAAATAATTTTTATTTCAACTACTGGCTGCATCGAGTGAAAAGTAGAGATAAATACTTCCGTGTGTCTTGCCGAAAAAAAACTTTCAATACCAGAAAATAGAAAACGTGGCTAATAATAATAGAAACAAACTTTACTGGTTTGGTTTACCAAACTAAACTTAAACTTAACTTAAGGATGGCCAAAGATGTGAAAACTAAAGAGAGAAAAAGTTAACTTTCACTCAACTCAAAAGAAGGCAAGAAACTTACATTACTAAGAAAAACAAGGAATAACATAAAAAGAAAGGAGTGTTAAATTTTTTACTAAAATTGAAAAAAAGTTTCAGTAAGAAATTTTGATGACGGAAGAAAGTTACTTTTTTACTTTCACTTTAATGAATTTTTTTAAAAACTCGAAACAATTCATTCTTTACTTTACTGATCAAGAGTGTTTAATGATATTAAATAATAGGATTGAGTATTGAATAAAATTTGGATTCTATTATAATAGGCTTACGTAGAGCGTACTAAGAATGGGATTGAGAAAAGTATGATAGGATAAACTAGATTTTATACGCTCGGTTTATTTACCTATCTTTCAATGAATAGATTTCCCTTTGGATAAGAAGAAAAAGAAAGTACTGCTGACTCAGGGTAGACCGTAGTTCTTC
>JAQGCN010001067.1:0-11909 GCA_034699725.1 Friesea truncata | reverse complement strand
AAAGGCATTTTAATCTAATCATTATGAAAATGGTGTTTACTTCTGTAGCATTATAAGCATCTCGTTTCTCTTGAAATATTTTCATAATTTGACTACCAGTAAATCTTTCATAGGCTCGAGATCCTGTTAACATTGCCAATTTCTAAAAAATTTAAAAATACGAAATGACTACAAATTTTCATAATATATATTACTTTTGCTTACTTCTGACCCACCTATCTTTTGTTCAATTAATTTAGTATATTTATTTGTGCTACTATCCATCCAAACTGGAGAATGTTGAATGCTAAAAGCAAATGCTAATTCTTCGTGTAAAAAATGTTCAGGATTCAAATTTTGCAAAGTGGATGATCCACCGCGTTTCCAGTAAACACTTCCGTGTTGCTAAAGTCAAAAATGAAATATTGTTTAACTTTGAAGTTTAGTTATGTTTAGATCTTTTACTTGTGCTGCACCAGATACTCCTAATATTTGATCGAAATGTAGACCATTCATACGTAGCTTCTCAAGTACTATATCCAAGGCTTTAACCCACATCAGCGGCTGCGCAGTAATAATTTTTGGATTCCAGTCATCTCGATTAACACCACCGTTAGTTCTGTCAAATATTGAATTCAGTTATGTTATTTTCTTAAAAGTTTTAATAGAATTACCTAAATTCTGTTAAATCTGAATCAAAATGAACTACTGCTTCGTAACATTGTTCCAAATCCTCATTTACAACAACGGCTTTTACCTTCAATAATTAAAATAAAATATTATAACTTTTTAAAATGTAAATATTTGAACAAATTAGAAGCAAAAGTAACTTACCGATTGCGTACTAATATCTAATCCTAAATACATAATTTAGAAATTGCAATATCAAAATATATAACTATATGTTTTGTATTTTGATATTATAATAAATTACAGTGAATATGACTAAAATTCAAGGTCAATTTTGATTTATATTTCACTCTATTATATTTCCTATGTTATATTATTTACGTTCACATACTAATAAATTCTCTTACTAAATCCAACAAAGATAAATCTTCTTTCTTTAACACTTACGGCAATATGAATGAACGCCGGGTTTCTTTTTACACTTCACACTCTACTTCACAACAATACGAATAAATTGTAATCACGGTACATTAACAACGATTGTTTATGCTACGCATTAATTCATTGATTAACGATGTTAAAATTACAACTTATAAAGTATTTTTTTTAAATCAAAAACACAACAAAGTTTCCCTTGAAGTTACTAAGCAAAAGCATTCTAATTAAAATTATTTTATGCTCACTTTCAAAATTTTTGAATGCAGAATAAATTATATTTTAAACGAAGTTGGGGGTATGAGGTTGTTTAATGTTTTTTATTAAAAAAATTGAATATTCATGTGTTGTGTACTAATTACAAAAATTATAGTTATTGGATTTTTTTTTTAAATTTTGATTCTTTCATATTGATGATAAATGTTCGATGTTTGAGTTTTACGTGTTGGATTCAAGCAATGGTTAGCTTAAGTGGTTCTTGGTCTTGTCGTCGGCTTGGATTCTTTATCTTTTAAGTTTGTTGTTACGTTTTTCTTATTTTTATCAGGAGGACTGCCCTTTTTCCACAAATTTGACATATTTTGAAATTGAGCATTTGGCTTATTATAATTATTTTGGGGTATATTTTTTGGTGGTTTTGATTTATCTTTGATTGATCTGATTGATTGATTTGATTGATCTTTTCTTTCTTGCTCCAAGTTTTGCTTTTCTTTCTTTGATTCTACATTTCCCTTTCCAGTTGCTTTGTTGGGGACAAAGTCCAGAAGTTCCAGTCGGTTGACGAAGTTGGTGGAGCTAACTGTGCTTTTTTGGACTTCTCCCCTCTCTGATACCCTGCGGGCACCTTCACCTGAAACTTGACGGCCTTCTGCTGACTTCCGATTCCGATGGTGAGCTTCCGCTGATACCCGACGGTCAAATTCACCTGATACAAATTCACGTGATACCCCACCCTTACGGAGACCTTCACCTAATACCAAACCGGCATTCTTCCCCCTCTTACGATACCAAAACCAATAAGCAAGAAAAGGCAATAGAAGTAAAAGAAGCAAAATAGCAAGGCCAATGAGCAACAAATAAGGTAGTGTGAGACCTATTCCAGTACATCTATAACTAATTAAAAAAAATTGCAAATAAAAATTAAAGAAAATTAATGTTATTTTACTTACTTCTTCCTCCCATTATTATCATATCCTTCTTTGTATCCTTCTTGACATTCACATGGTACGCCATTTTTACATTCCTTCAAATTCGCTCCAGGCGCACAAGGCAATTTTTGATTACAATTTGTACCATGACCTGGTAGACATCTAAAAATATAATTTTTTAATTTGTATGTTTCACTTATTTTTATTAATAAGAACTTAGAACTTATTGACTTTATACCTCTTTGTTGTTGGATCGTTTAAGTATCCATCTTGACATTGACATACGCCATTTTGACATTGCAAACGCGGAACATCAGGGTTACAAGGAAATGTTGCATCACAATTTGAACCATATCCTAGGCAACTGATAAAAAAAATTCTAATTATATTTTAAATCATTTCAGTGATTTTTTTCGTATGAGATATTCACTTACAGTCCTCTCGTTTCATCGTATTCCAATCCTTTAATACATACACAGTAACATCTTACACATTCCAAATTTGCAACCGGATCACAAATTGTTGATTCACATCTATCACCATGATACACTTTTTTTAAGCATCTGATAAATAATAATAATAATTTTTTATTTAAATCAATTATTTCATATTAAAATTATTAACTTACTTCTTTGTCAATTCTACATCGTATAAATATCCATATTTACATTGACATACGCCATTCGTACATTCCAAATTTTGATCCAAAGGATCACAAGGAGTGGTGGCACATTCTTCGCCATTACCTGATATCTTAACACAACTAAATAAAAATATTTTAAATTAATTATTATTACTATTATTTTTTTAAACAAAGAATACGTTACAAAAAATTTATTTTTAATCATAATAAATTATTTATATTCAACTTACACAGGAGAATTATTAGGAATACGTCCGTAACCATCCTCGCAGATACATTTCTTAGTTCTATTACATGTAAGATGATCGCCATCGGCTCCACACCTGGGACATCCCAAAATGGTCGTACTTGTTTCGCAATCGTCACCCCAATATACGAAAGGACCATTACAGCATCTTGACAATTACATTACCATGTTTTTATAACCTTCTTATTTAAGTAGTTTAATAAAAATATAATATTGAAATAAACTTACTCTTTTACAATTGGACTCCAGCCGTGAGATAGTGGGCATATGCATAAACCGGGATCAGCATTATTAAATATTGTACATTCTAATCCTTTCGTATCATTACAAGCTACCGGAGGGTCAGTAAATTCCGGTGTATTTCGATCTTGCTCTCTGCGACAACATTCAACTCCATTATCATTTATAATACTTTTTTGACAATTGTGCTAAGAAAAGAAAACATAAGATAAGAATGTTGTTAAAAGAATGTATTGTATTTTCAACAACTTCTTAATTGAAAGAGAAAGATAAAACCAAAATAAAATTTTAGAATAATGATTGAAACGTCAACTTATCTGTGCGCAGTTAGGAAATTCTCCAACCGGGCAAGCTCCTGCAAGTCGACATTTCTTTCCGTAACTGGTATCAGTACAACTGAAAGGATTTCCAGTATCAGTAGGACTGCAATCTGTGTTTAAGCTGCAGATGTCGTTATACTTCCATTTTTTACAACTAAAAATAAAATATTAATTTATGAATTAATCGATAAGTTGTTTAGATTAAACTTACTCAACAGCAGGATTCCAATATACTCCAATTAAAATCAGAATGAAGACAATCTTGGAAATAGAATTCATCTTCCCCAAAAACAAAAATCAAAATGAAATATTTTAATCAGCAACTTCTGATTAGTTTTTAAAAGTGAAAATTAAACCACGATTGTTTACTTTATTTATTAATGCGTAGCATCAACAATCGTTGTTAAGGTACCCTAATTGTAATCCAGTATTGTCTTGCCAGTTAAAATGCTTTAATTTCTCAGAAACTTTAAGATTCTAGCTAAATTATTAGGATACATTTAATAACTATTGTTTCCTTAAACAAAAATGAAATTTATTTAAAATAAATTCGAAGTCGGACTAACTTGGTGTTGTTTAATAAAGCTTTTTTTAAAATCTATCCATCTATCTGTTGAGTTTAAAATTATTTTATGCTCATTTTCAAAAAAAAATTTTAATGCAGAATCAATTTTTAAAAGAAGAAGACTGAAGTCGGGAGTCTAAGATTGTTACTATGTTTTTTAATAAATCAAAATTTTGATGTTGAGTTTAACGTATAGGACTTAATTAGTGGTTTACTTGGTCTTTTCGCTTTGGATTAATTGTTTACTTGGAATGTGGATTTTTCGACTTCTTTGCCTGTTTGGATTTTGTCATTTTTGTATTTTAGAGAATTCTATGCGTTGACTGCGTTTTGTGCTTGGTTTTCTGATTTTCGGCTTCTTATAATACTTTTGTTACTCTATTCTAATTTCTATTAGAAGGAGGTGGTGGAGTGCCAGTTGTGTTTACCATACGTAACCAAACGTAACAAAAAATTAGACAACCAGTCAGCAGCCAAAGGAAAAAGAATGAAGTAATGCCTATGAGTACATATTGCAATGTTGTGAGTCCTTCGTAACATCTAGTAGAAAAATTTTAATTAAAAATGAATAAAATTGTCAATACAAAATAAAGAAAATTAAAGTTATTTCAATTACTTCTTTGTCGCATCATCATATTTGTATCCTTCTTCACATCCACATACTTCATTTATACATTCCAAATTCCGTCCTGACACACAAGGCAAGGTTTCATTACAATTTGAATCATGACCTGGTAGGCATCTGTCAAAAAAGCAATAAAAATTTTAATTTGTGTTTTTCACAAGTGTTGACTAGTTACTTCTTTGTTGCTGGAACGTATATGTATCCATCTTTACATTGACATTTCTTATCCTTACATTCCAAATATTCAACTTCAGGATCACAAAGAGTGGGATCACAATCTCCACCATTACCTGATATCTTCTTACAACTAAAATCAAAATATTTTAAATATTAAATTACTATTTTCTTTTTCAGTAGTTTTTAACAAAGAATGCATAACAAAATTAGAACTTTGAATTTATAATTATAAAAAGTATTTATATTAAACTTACCCTCTAGAATTATCAGGAATACGTTTATAACCTTCCTGACAGACACATTTCTTAGTAGTTTGATTACATCGAAGGTAATCGTACCCGTATCCACACGTAGGACAACCCAAAATGTCCGTTCTTGTTTCACAATCGTCACCATAATATGAGTATTCACCACGACAGCATCTACCAATAACAGTACCATGTTTTTATAAACCCAATGATTTAAGTACTCTATTAAAATATATATTGAAATTAACTTACTCTTTTGCAATTTCACTCCAGCCACCAGCTATTGCGCAATGGCAGAAACCGGGTGATGTATCATTATCTGTTGAGCAATGTAATCCTTTCGTTTCATTACAAGCTACTGGAGGGTTATAGTATGCTGGTGTGTTTTTATCTTGAGTTCTGTAACAACATTGAACTCCACAGCAATCACTTATGATATTTTTTTGACATTTGTGCTAAGAAAAGAAAACATAAAATAAAGAACTTTATTAAAAGAATGTATCATCAACCACTTCTTAATTGAAAGGGAAAGGTAAAATAAAATTTTAGAATAATGAAAATGATTGAAATGTAAACTTATCGCGGCGCAGTTAGGAAATTCTCCATCCGGGCAAGAAATCCGATTTCGACTTCGACACTTCATTCCGTAATTCGTATCCATGCAACCGAGAGACTTTTCAGTATCTGTAGAAGTACAATCTGTGTTTAAGCTGCAGATGTCGTTATACCTCCATTTTTTACAACTAAAAATAAAATATTAATTTATGAATTAATCGGTAGATAAGTTGTTTAGATTAAACTTACTCAACAGCAGGATTCCAATATACTCCAATTAAAATCAGAATGAAGACAATCTTGGAAATAGAATTCATCTTCCCAAAAAACAAAAATCAAAATGAAATATTTTAATCAGCAACTTCTGATTAGTTTTTAAAAGGGAAAATTAAACGACGATTCTTTACTTTATTTATTAATGCGTTGCATTGCATCAACAATCGTTGTTAAGGTAACCTGATGGTACTCCAGTATTGTCTTACCAGTTAAAATGCTTTAATTTCTCAGAAACTTAGAGATTCTCGCTAAATTAGGATACATTAACAATATTGCTGCCTTAAACAAAAATGAAATTTATTTAAAATAAATTCGAAGTTTTTTTAGTATCTTGTATTAAGTTTAAAATTATTTTATGCTCTTTTTCAAAAAAATTTTTTAACGCAGAATCAGTTTTGAAACGAATTCAGCTTCTGAAGTCGGGAGTCTGATGCTGCTAATGTTTTTTAATAAAATAAATATTTGGACCTTGTACCAATTCCAAGAATTAAAATGTTGGAACTTTTTCAATTTTAATCCGTTTATTTTTCGATTAATCAAAATTTTGATGTTTGAGTTTAACGTCTGCGACTCAATTAGTGGTTTACTTGGTCTTTTCGCTTTGGATTAATTGTTTAATGTAGATTTTTCGACTTCTTTGCATGTTTAAATTTTGTCATTTTTGTATTTTAGGGAATTTATGCGTTGACTGCGTTTTGTGCTTGGTTTTCTGATTTTTGGCTTCCTTTAATACTTTTGTTACATTTTCCTAATTTCTATTGGAAGGAGGTGGAGTGCCATTTCTCCATACGTAACCACACGTAACAAAAAATTAGACAACCAATCAGTAGTAGAAGAAAAAAGAATGCAATAATTCCTATGAGTACATAATGCAATGTTGTGAGTCCTTCGAAACATCTAGTAAAAAATGTTAATTAAAATATGAATAAAATTGTCAATACAAAATACACAAAATTAAAGTTATTTCATTTACTTCTCTGTCACTCCATCATATGTGTATTCTTTTTTACATCCACATACACCATTTTTACATTCCAAATTTGCTCCCGACGCACATGGAAATGCTTCATTACAATTTGTACCATAACCTGCTAGGCATCTGTTAAAAAGATAATAAAATTGTTTTAATTTGTGTTTTTTACTTATTTTTATTATTTAGAACTTCTTTGTTGCTGGATCGTATAAGTATCCATCTTCACATTGACATACGCCATCATTACATTCCAAATATTCATCTTCAGGGTCACAAGGAAATGTTGTACTACAATTCGAACCATGACCTGGTAGGCATCTGATAAAAAAAGTTTTATTTTAAATCTTTTCAGTGTTTTAATTGCTGAAGAAATTTGGAGTTATTCACTCACTTTAGTGTCGTTTCATCGTATTTGTATCCTACTTTACATACACATTTACATCGTTTACAATCCAAATTCCCTTCCGGGTCACAAATGGTTGATTCACATCTATCACCATGATATACTTTTTTTAAGCATCTGATAAAAAATTATAGTTTTTTATTTAAACAAATTATTTTATATTTTTAGAAAATTATTAACTTACTTCTTTGTTTCTTCTTCATCGTAAGCGTATCCATCTTTACATTGACATTTTCCATCCTTACATTCCAAATTTACATCCAAAGGATCACAAGGAGTGGTGGCACATTCTTCGCCATTACCTGATATCTTGACACAACTAAAATCAAAATATTTAAAATTAATTATTATTATCATTATATTTTTTTTAAATTTCACAAAGAATTAAAATTCTAGATTTTTAAATTCGACTTACACTATAGCATCAGCAGGAATACGTCCGTAACCATCCTCACAGATACATTTCTTAGTTTTATTACATGTAAGATAATCGCCATCGGCTCCACACCTGGGACAACCAGGTGTCGTTGTTTCACAATCCTCACCCCAATGTGAGTAAGTACCGTTGCAGCATCTTACAAATTACATTGTCATGTTTTTACGTTTTAATTAAAATAATGAAATTAAAATGTATTAAAATAAACTTACACTTTTGCATGTGGATTCCAGCCGCTAGATAATGGGCATTGGCATAAGCCGGGATCATAATTATTAAATATTTTACATTCTAATCCTTTCGTTTCATTACAAGCTACCGGAGGGTCAGTAAATGCCGGTGTATCTCGATCTTGATTTCTTCGACAACATTGTACCTTATCATCATTTATAATATTCTTTTGACATTTGTGCTAAGAAAAGAAAACATAACATAAAGAACATTATTAAAAGAATGTATTTTCAACAACGTCTTTCTTAATTGAAAGAGAATGGTAAAACCAAAAATAAAATTTTAGAATAATGATTGAAATTTTAACTTATCTGGGCGCAGTTAGGATATTCTCCAGCCGGGCAAGCAGCTGCAAGTCGACATTTCTTTCCGTAACTGGTATCAGTACAACTGAAAGGATTTCCAGTATCAGTAGGATTACAATCTGTGTTTAAGCTACAGATGTCGTTATACTTCCATTGTTTACAACTAAAAATAAAATATTAATTTATGAATTAAATGATAAGTTATTTAGATTAAACTTACTCAACAACAGGATTCCAATATACTCCAATCAAAATCAGAAAGAAGACAATCTTCGAAATATAATTCATCGTAACAAAAATACAATGAAATATTTTAATCAGCAACTTCTGATTATTTTTTAAAAAAGAAAATTAAACGACGATTGTTTAAATCGTCGTTTTGCAAGTTTATTTATTAATGCGTAGCATCAACTATCGTTGTTAAGGTACCCTATATTGTAATCCAGTATTGTCTTGCGCTTGCCAGTTATCATGATTTAATTTCTTAGAAGCTTAAAGATTCTAGCCAAATTAGAAGGATACATTTAATAACATTCCAAAAAATTCCAAAAAGCGGAATTTATTTTAATTCGAAGTTAGACTACTGATAGTTTTGTTCAACAAAGTTTTAAAAAAATCTATCCATTTATTTGGAATTGGAACATTTAATTTTCTTTGTAAATTTGTGATTATTTTATGCTTATTTTAAAAAAATAAAAATTTTAAATGCAGAATAAATTATATAATTAAACGAATTCGACGTCTAAATTCGGGGATCTGAGGTTATTGAATGTTTTTTAATAAATTGAATATCTTTTATCAATTCCAAAAATTGTAACGTTATTGAATTATTCTCTTCGATTTCAATTCTTTTATTTATTTATGAAATTTTAATTTCGATGTTTGAGTTAAACGTTAAGGACTCAATTAATAGTTACTTGATCTTTTCGGCTTTCGCTTTGGATTCTTGATCTACTTGGGTTTTTAATTTTTCGACTTCTTTGTCTGTTGGGATTGTTTCGTTTTCGGAAGTTAGGGATTTCCATGTGGTGACTACGTCTTCTGTTACTTTTTTTTCTTTCTTAGAAGTACGAGGATCAACATCAGTATCTGCCATGTCATTATTTTGAGGTATCTCTTTTGATTGTCTTGATTTATATTCACTTTCTTGCGACCAGTGTCTTTTTATGCCTTTCTTTCCATTTTTTGATTCCAAACCTGCAAGTCCTTTTCTTTGATTATTCCTCTTTCTACGTTGATACAAGTAGCAAATAATTGAAACACCAATCAGACAAGCAAGCAAAAGGAGTCCACCAAAGCCAATGAGTGCATAATGTAGTGGGGTAAGCCCTCCGGTACATCTAACACAACAAATTTATTTAAAATGAATAAAATTGTAAAATACAAAATTAAAGTTATATTTCACTTACTTCTTTGTCGCTTCATCATATTTGAATCCTTCTTTACATTCGCATACACCATTTATACATTCCAAATTCGCTCCCGACACACAAGGCAAGGTTTCAGTACAATTCGCATCATCACCATCATCATGACCTGGTAAGCATCTGTTAAAAAGATAATACAAATTTTAACTTGTATTTTTTTTAACTTATTTTTATTGTTAAGAATTTAGAACTATCGACACGACAAGTTACTTCTCTGCTGCTGGATCGTATATGTATCCATCTTTACATTGACATACGCCATCTTCACATTCCAAATGTTCATCCTCAGGGTTACAAGGAAATGTTTCACTACAATTTGTACCATGACCTGGTAGGCATCTGTCAAAAATAACCTTTTTATTTGTGTTTTTTAGTTAACTTTTATTGTTGAGAATTTAGAAGTATTGACTTGTTACTTCTTTGTCACTTGATCATATATGTATCCATCTTCACATTGGCATACGCCATCCTTACATTCCAAATATTCATCATCAGGATCACAAAGAGTGGGATCACAATCTCCACCATTACCTGATATCTTCACACAACTAAAATTAAAATATTTTAAATATTAAATTACTATTTTCTTTTTCAGTAGTTTTTAATAAAGAATACATAACAAAATTAGAACTTTTTATTTATAATTATAAAAAGTATTTATATTAAACTTACCCCCTAGAATTAGCAGGAATACGTTTATAACCTTCCTGACAGATACATTTCTTAGTAGTTCGATTACATCGAAGGTAATCCCTCCCGTATCCACACGTAGGACAACCCAAAATGTCCGTTCTTGTTTCACAATCGTCACCATAAAATGAGTATCTACCACCACAGCATCTACCAACCAATAACAGTACCATGTTTTTATATACCCCATGATTTAAGATTAAAATATATATTGAAATAAACTTACACTTTTGCAATTTCACTCCAACCACCAGCTATTGAGCAATGGCAGAAACCGGGTGATGTATCATCATCTATTGAGCAATGTAATCTTTTCGTTTCATTACAAGCTACCGGAGGGTCGTAGTATGCTGGTGTATTTCTATCTTGAGTTCTGTAACAACATTGAACTCCGCAGCAATCATTTATAATAGTTTTTTGACATTTGTGCTAAGAAAAGAAAACATAAGTTAAAGAACATTATTAAAAGAATGTAATATCAACAACTTCTTAATTGAAAGGGAAAGGTAAAATAAAATTTTAGAATAACGAAAATAATGATTGAAATGTAAACTTATCCCGGCGCAGTTAGGAAATTCTCCATCCGGGCAAGAAATTCGATTTCGACTTCGACACTTCATTCCGTAATTCGTATCCATACAACCGAGAGGCTTTTCAGTATCTGTAGAAGTACAATCTGTGTTTAAGCTGCAGATGTCGTTATACCTCCATTTTTTACAACTAAAAATAAAATATTAATTCAAGAATTATATGATAAGTTGTTTAGATTAAACTTACTCAACAGCAGGATTCCAATATACTCCAATCAAAATCAGAAAGAAGACAATCTTCGAAATGTAATTCATCGTAACCAAAAACACAATTAAATATTTTAATCAGAAGCAACTTCTGATTAGTTTTTAAAAGGGTGATTTTATGCTACGTATTTGTTAATTGTTGTTAGGGTATACCCTGATTGTAATTAAGCATTGCCAAGCCAATTATCTTGCTTTCATTCCCAAGTCTAAAAATCCTTGTAAAATTAGAAGAATGTCTTTAATAATTTGTTGATGCTACCCAACAAATTATTACCCTCCCTTGCTCAGAATTCATTGCTAATAAAACACTCTGCAAGTTAAAGCATGATGAGATGATTAAATAATTTACCATACTTTAACAAACAAGACTTGCTTTAACGTTTGTGATTTATTTCCTTACCAAAAAAGGAAGACACAAAATATTATTACTTTGTTCAAAAAATAATCTCATAACTTATGACTTATACATTAAAAATAATGTATTGAATTTAGCACTGCAATCGGTGAATATTTAGCTTAGAGAGGAACTTATGTAAAATTGCAAATAATCTCAAATATA
>JAQGCN010001066.1:0-11914 GCA_034699725.1 Friesea truncata | reverse complement strand
ATGGTGGGAAATAGTTGGAAATGCTTGGAAACAGGTGGCATCGTGTGGCAATAGTTGGAAACAGGTGGCATCGTGTGCCAATGGTGGGAAATGCTCGGAATCAGGTGGCATCGTGTGGCCATGATGGGAAATGCTCGGAAACAAGTAGCAATGGTGGGAAATGCTTGAAAATATGTGGCATCGTGTGGCAATGGTGGGTAATGCTCGGAAATATGTGGCATCGTGTGGCAATGGTGGGAAATGCTCGAAAATATGTGGCATCGTGTGGCAATGGTGGGAAATGCTCGGAATCAGGTGGCATCGTGTGGCAATGGTGGGAAATGCTCGGAAATATATGGCATCGTATGGCAATGGTGGGAAATGCTCGAAAATATGTGGCATCGTGTGGCAATGGTGGGAAATGCTCGGAACCAGGTGGCAATGATGGGAAATGCTTGGAAATAGGTGGCATCCTGTGGCTATGGTGGAATACTGCGGCCTAAGTGGAAAGGTAAACTAACACCAAAACTAGCCTGTGAAGAGTAATATTCAGACACAACTTAAGTCAACAAAAGTTAAAGACCAAATGCTTGGAGTCACTATTTTTTAACACGATTTTCCGACATGAACTTTTACTGCCTTTTCTCTAACTTTCACGAAACAAGCAAGGTGGATTTCTGTGAACAACATAAATTTTGATTCCAATGGCGACCGCCTATCTAAATATTGTCAGAAAAAATGATGAGTTTTTATTGAATTCTCAATGAATAAACACTTATTATCGTTACATGCTCTGGCTTATTAAATTAAATTTAAAAGCATTATTTATTTATTGTGATTTTCTTATTTATAAGAACTAATGGAATAAGCAAAATGATTTTTTGAAATTTTAAATAATTAAACTGAATCCTCATCGTCAGAATTATTTATTGTAAGGATTGTCTCGCAGCTTCCAACAGAGCGCATGTGACGAACCTCCTTGTTTCCAATGCTGTTAAGAACACTTCCGCTTTCTGACTCTTGAGTCATCACCAGCCTGACCCGGCTCACGTCAAGCACTTGAAACTTCAGAGCTATATAATAGCTTCCAACGGCAGCCACTCCGAAGACTCGAAAAGCCAAGAGTCCAAAAAGCGTACTAACTCCATTCCATTCTGATACAAACGACGTGCCGATAACGATTAAACCATGAACAAGAAGAAAAACTGCATTTATAGTGCACCATAACTTGATTATTCCACAACGTTGCTTAAATAAAATAAAATAAAATACAGTTTTTAAATTAATAATGAAATATTGCCTTACAAAATATATTCCAAAAAGAAGAAAAATGGAAAACAGAAGCATTCCCACAGCACCAGCATCCATTCCCAGGAATATGTACTTCTGTACCGGACCTGAAAATAAAATAAATGTACTAATTTTCAATTTCCAATAATGCTTTTCATACCAACAGTCTCGTTCCCATTCAAGAAAAGATATCCAGTATCAGGATAGATATAAGTTGGGATGCTGGCCACAGCTTTAACAAATCCAAGAACCTATTTATTAGAAGAGGAATCGTAAAAGTAAATATTGATTAACTGTAATTTATTATTTGGCTTACAAAATCAAAATAAGCAACTGCAAATGCATTCCAACGAGCAATCTTCAGGATTATTTGGTGAATATTAACAAATCCATCCTCATGGGCACAGAAATAAAATGATGGCATTTTCAGAAATGTAATTGAAATTAGGTATTTATTGCCGAAAATTAAATTTTTGATTTGAAATGTTGGTAAAAGTTTACTTGTTGAAGAATAAAAGTTAGAATTCAAGTTATTTCTAATGAGACAACGACTGAAAAAGGATTTCTATTTTTATAACTTAAACATTTACACATCGACCCTTAGAATTTATTGTGTAGCAAATATCAATGCATGGTTGTTCAGTCCCTCTCTTCTTTATCACCTTCTTCTTTCCTTTTTCTGAAGAAGGTTCTCTTGCTTTATTATCGGACAATGCATTCCAGAAATAGGCGAGAACCAGTAGGGCTAGGTAAACTGCAGCAAATCCCATGGTAATGTAAAACAATAAGTATGCTGTCTCATTTTTTGGAATTTTTATCTGCTGCAGCTCAGGCGTAGGCCGATTAATTAGTCCACGATCTAACATAAAAAGAATTTAAATAAACCCTGTAACCCAGGGGTATCAAAAAGTAGCGAAAGTGACCTAAGGTCCTAAGGTCTTAAGTTGCATGACCCGTCTGTCTTAATTATTTTTGAACAACCTTTTCAATTGTTCATTTTTAGCCGCAGACAGCGATGCTGGAAAGGCTTATGGTTTTACAACTCGGGTCCGGCCGTCCGTCCGTCCGTCCGTGGACATTGCAACGTTGCAGTTCATCTGCAACATATGGCAAATCAATCTGCAACGTGTTGTAACCCATTTGCAACGTGTTGCAAACCATTCGCATTGTGTAACAAACCATGCGCAACGCGTAAGCACCCATTTGCAACGTGCAGCCACCCATTTGCAACGTGCAGCAACCCATTTGCAACCTGCAGCAACCCATTTGCAACGTGTTGCGAACCATTCGCAACGTGTCATAACCCGTTTGCAACTTGTTGCAAATCATTTGCAACGTGTTGCAACCCATTCGCAGCGTGTCATTTTCCATTTGCAACGTGTTGCAAACCATTTGCAACGTGTTGCAAACCATTCGCAACGCGTTGCAAACCATTCGCAACGCGTTGCAAACCATTTTTTAAGGTTATGAGCAACTCCAAAATTGACCTTGGCGTGTGACCTTAAAAATTCACCACAGAAAAAATGTCGGAGATAAAAGTTGTTCAAAATTTAATTGTAAACAAATTTTGTAGACATCATTTTTGAGGTTATGAAGAAATCCGAGGTTGCCCTTGACCTGTGGCCTTAAGGGGTCACGGCAGAAAAAAATGTCGGAGAAAAAAAGTTGTTCGAAATTTTACTCTAAACAACTTTTGTTTAGGTCATTTTTGAGGTTATGAGGAAATTCGAGGTTGACCTTGACCTGTGGCCTTAAGGGGTCACGTCAGTAAAAAATGTCTGAGGAAAAATTGTTTTTGTGAAAAAAGGTCTTGAAAATGTGATCAGGTTTTTGAGTTGTGTCCTCGGACGGACAGACAGACAGACGGGTCCGAAAACAATAAGTAGCTTTCGCTACTTAATAATTATCTATGAAATTAACTAACAAGTTAATAATTAACTCACGAGTTTCATATAATCCATTATCTAACAAAACAAAAATAAAATAATTATGCATGAATTTAACTTTAAAGTTAATAAATAACTTACGAGATTCAACCTGTCCCATGTCAATTAATTGCAATATTTCAGAAAGAACTTGTAAGAACTGAAAGAATAGTCATATGAAGACAAGCTTGAGTTTAAGTGAATGAAAAGAATACAATTGAATTATAAGATGTCTAAAATTAGAAAGTACAGATAAAGGGTCCTTGAGGGATTATTTTCCTTCAATTCAAAACCCAACTGATATTCCTCAACCGCTTATTCCAAATTTTTCAAAACAGATTTATTTTTACCGTCACAAAATTTAAACATGGATGTCAATCACCTAAGACAATTAGTTGAATCTTTGACAATGGGATTGGACGGTTCGGAGGAATATACAGCTGGAAACTACTTGCTTGCCAGAGATAAGTACCAAGGAGCATCTGAGATTTTGGAATCCATTTTAAATAGTAAGCTAAAAAATATTTGTATAATTATTCACGTGGTTTATTAGAAATTAATACAATCAATTCGTTTACTTATAGATGCAATTGAAGATGAAATATCAAAAGCAGGCTTGAAAATTCAGCTATGTCATTACTGGGAGCAGTTGGAGAAAATTGACGAGCATCATTTAGCCGAGCCCAAGAGTCCTTCTAAACAACATGATCAGACATGTGAGATTCCAGACGACGATGATCTGAAACTTGCCAAGAGAATCGAACGTTTCATTGTGAAGATTGATGAGGGTGGAATAAAAAATATATGTGGATTGGAACAACTTAAACGTGAATTAGTTGAAAACATTCTTCTGCCTCGGAAGCAACCCGGACTCTTCACAGGAAGGATAAGACCGATGACGTCTTTCTTGTTATATGGAGTAAGTTTTTACCGTAATAGTTCTATTACTTTTACGTGCTTCAATAGTACCCTCCTCGAAAAGTATTCCCCTTCCAAAATTTTTGCAAAAAGAATCACCTTTAACTTTAAAATAGAAATTGACAAATTCTTACAAATTCAAAATGCTAAAATTTTCAATTTTACTTTTCATTATATTTTTAGAGACTACAGATGAGAGGAGTATTTTATTTACTATTTTTTAACGAAGTATTTTTCTAAACTCATCAATTTATTCATACTTTCTGATATGAAAAATTCAAATTTTAAAGTATTTCGGATTTAGTTAAATAGTTCCTTCCTTTCAATTATATTCTCCCTCCACTAGTAGCGTCACTAAATACAAAAGTTAGGAATAGTGGCCCCGGGTACTAATAAAACCATTACGGTAATTATGAATCACATTTCAGTGAATGATTTTACGCTTCATATTAAGTTTTAACAAATGTTTAATGTTTTATAGCCCCCAGGGAACGGAAAAACTATGTTCGCCAAGGCAGTCGCAAGTTCATGCAAGGATACAACATTTTTTTCAATTTCCGCATCGGCCCTTTTATCAAAATGGCAGGGCGAATCCGAGCAACTAATTCGATGTTTGTTTGAAACTGCTTTACGTCACGGTCCATCGATCATCTTTATCGATGAAGTGGATTCATTAGTTCTTTCTCGCGAAAAAGAAGGTGGAGAAGGAAGTCGACGAATTAAAACTGAGATATTCATTCACATGGAAAACGCACTCAACACTGGAAAACTTGTGTTTCTTGCGGCTACTAACAGACCATACGAATTAGATGATGCGTTTTTACGAAGGTTCGATAAATTGGTCTATGTCCCTCTTCCAAACGAAGTGGCAAGGAAGGAGATTTTGCACAAGCGCCTAATTGCAAATAATGACGGGACTGATTTAACAAGAAATGATATAGATAAATTAGTTACAATGACCCAAGGGTAGGTTCTAACAGATTTGTAAAATATTGTTGCAATATATTCAGATTCTATTTTCCATTTACAGATTATCATTTAAAGAAGTTGAGGTTATGTGCGATGACGCTTACATGGAGGTTATTAGGCAGCTCAAACTTCCCGATTCAGCGATGAGTGACGATGGGCCTACTTTAAGGTTGTCTACCCTGATTTTACGGAAGGTATGCTAAACTTGGTATTACTTCATAACGCGGTAGGGCTATACCTAAGCGGAGCAGATAGAATTTTTCAAAGAATTTTGCAAAGAAGATTTGGAATTTTTTGAAGTCGACTCTGAGTACTTGGAAAAATTTCACAACTTTTTTTTTCGTTTCTTCATAAGCGACGAAATGACCTCTACAAAAGTTCAAAATTGTATTTTAAACAACTTACACCTTTGGAATTTTTTCTGTGAAGCCACATTGTGGGATTAATCTGCATGTTAGGTTCGCCCATTTTCACCTAACAGATTAGTTAATCCCACAATGTGGGACTATATGTAAAAATGGCAGAGGAAAAGTTGTCCAACAACAGTTGTTCTGAACAACTTTTGTAGAGGTCATTTTGTCGCTTATGAAAAAAAAAACGAAAAAAAAAGTTGTGAAATTTTTCCAAGTACTACTTAAAAAACTTAGAAATTTGAAAAAAAAAAACTTTTTAGAGTTGACTTTAAATGTCATAAATCGGATTTTTAGAATGAAATCCGCAAATTTTTTTTGAAAAAACAGAAAAATTCTATCTGCTCCGCTTAGGTATAGCCCAACTTATAACTTCGCAAACGTAAACGATTAAGCTATTGTGTATTACAGCAAGACGTATTCAAAGTTGTTCGTAAAGCCAGAAGCAGGACAGATACCACAGTTATTTCTAAAATTGAAAAATTCGACGAAAAGGTTAATGGAACCAGATTGAATGAACCACTTCCTCCTACTTCGTGTTTTGGAGAGTGCTGCAATTTTATTTGTGGTTAACTAATTCCTTCCAGCCATACTGTCCATATTTAACTTACTTTATACTTTCATATATTACTTCATTCATAAATTTCGCAAAAGATGAATAAACATATTTATATTAAAAGAAAAACCGTTCGAAAAGCCATAAACATGTACCTTTTTCTACTTACCTGTACCTATTTTTGTGCATTATGTTAAAGCTCGAGGGCATTGAGGATCAGAACTCCTTAATAGCTACTTGTTATTAAGATATTTTTATACGACTTCAAAACAAATCTTAAATACAAATTTAATTTGTAAATCCTAACAAAGTGATGGAATTAAAACAACGTGTATATGAATATGTTAAGTGTGAAGACTGTAATAAGGAGATGCGTAAAGATAGCTGGAAACGGCATGTCGAGTCGATGCATCCAAAAGTACGTAAGGAATATAATATCCAACTGCTTTTAGAATTTAATTTGGTTTGCTCATCTATAGTATTGAGTGCTTGAAAAAGACTGATAAAGTTTCTGATCATTTCAATTTTTGAATTTAAGGAAACGGAAGCAAAGGACAAATCCGAGAAACCTGGAAAAAGCACAAGCGATAAACCACAGGCGACACAGTCAAAATCAAAGCAAGACTCACAGAAACCTGGAACAAGCGATAAATCACAGACGACACAGTCAAAATCAAAGCAAGACTCACAGAAACCTGGAACAAGCGATAAATCACAGACGACACAGTCAAAATCAAAGCAAGACTCACAGAAACCTGGAACAAGCACAAGCGATATATCACAGGCGACACTGTCAAAATCAAAGGACAAATCCCAGAAACAAGAAACAAGCACCAGCGATAAATCACAGGCGACACTGTCAAAATCAAAGGACAAATCCCAGAAACAAGAAACAAGCACCAGCGATAAATCACAGACGAAGGAGTCAAAAATCACTGGAAGTAAACCCACGGACAAATCAGGGAAAACCAAGTCCACGGAGACAAATGAATCCAATGTCACAGTGCTTAAAGAAACTGAAAATGCACCACAAAGATTTCTGCGACGTGAATTCGGTATGTTACACGCAAGGTTTCTCGGACGATTAAATTAAATTAATTTGCTCATAAGGTTGTGCAACAACTCGACATTTTTGAAATTGAAAAGAAAACTTCCAAATAATTTTCCAATGCTAGTTGCTAGGAACCATTAACTTTGAATCAAATGAAAATTGTTTCAAATTTAGTTCAAATGGTTGCTTTTCTTTCGATTTTGAAAAAAGTCGAGCTATTGCACAACGTTATGGACAAATTGCATTAATTATTTTTCCTAACATTTTCAGCTTTTGGAAATTTTTTTGCAAAACCGATTACACGTAAGCATGCAAAAGAATTGATGAAAGATCCAGATCAGAATCAGGTTCAGGAATCAAGAGCTGAAAAAGAATCTAAAGACTCAGAGGTTACTGAAACGGATGAAGTACCTAGTAGAACCTTGAAAAGTGTATCTCGTAAGCCATACATCGGGATACTAGAAATTATATTGCTAACTTGTGTTGTAAAAATTTTTTTCTAGCTATAACAAAAGGATTTTCATTTGCGAAACCGATTTCAATTAGTTATGCAAAAGATTTAATGCATCATCCTAATAAAAATCAAGCGGTGCAAGAAATTACTTATCCTCCTATCAAGCCAAAGGCCGGAGAAATATTTCTGTATGACACTCCGAAGAACCAAAAAATAGGTGATCATTTAGCTGATCAATATTCTGGTAAGAAATAATTGAAATAAATTTTTAATTAATTAGATTTAACTTTATATTGAATTGTAGGATTTTATTGCGAAGGAAAGTATGAAGTAGATGGAATTCAGAAAACTTACTATCACATGAAGGATGAAGAAAGGAGAAAAATCGATTTTGTAAAACATGTGTATAAATTGACTGATGATAAATCAGAAAAAGAACAACCCAATCTACGTCTGTTACATTACACTGGTAATGAAAAATTGTACATTGAAAAACCTCATGGAAATTCAAAGAAGGATACAACATTTACTCCATCCAGTGCAAGCTGCAGAGCCAGCATTAAAGAGTCCGTCAAGGATACCAAAGCGAATAGTAAAGCAATTTACGAGAGCCTAAAAAAGAAGGCTGAGACGCAAAGTGAAGCTGAGGTGATCGACTCCAGGGAGTCAGTTTTACTTCCAAGAAATACGAAACAAATATCCAACTTTCAACAACAAGAAACTTTGGACTCGAGAATTTCAATGGATGCAACCACTGGATTGATACAGCTCCAGAAAAGTCAAACATACGGAAATTTTGTTAGGAAAATTACATTTACGAACAAAGGAGATGCTGTTGTTCTCGGCGATCAATCGATCATAAACCTAGCCAATACTCTCTTGGATGAAGCAGCTCTTACTGATGACGGTCAACAGCTTAGCTACGACACTACGTTTAATATGACAGACGGCTATGTTTCCGTTTTGTCGATGAAGAACACGCACCTGGAAGGAGATCCAATTTTCCCAGTTTTATATATGATCCACGACACGAAATCCCAGGGTTTACATGACGAGTTCTGGAAAGTGGCTGACGAGAACCTTAAGCTGAAAAGTCTTCGAAATGTACCAATTACAGTCGATCGTGAGCCTTCATTTAGAGCTGCTGTAACTTCAGTTCAGCCACAAGCAAGCATAGTCTTGTGTCACAATCACATCAAGCGCAATGTAAAAGATTGGCTTGTAAAGCATCACGGCACTCAGGACGATAAACGTGGATATGGAGATCATATACATACCTTGCTACAATCGGAGTCCAAACAAGAGTTGAAGGATACGTACGACACACTGTCAGAAAAATGGGATCCTGTATTCAAGCAATACTTTGACCGTCACTTGTTGCCTGATATGGATAGAGCAGCAAAATATCATTTCGGCAAGTTTAAGGTAATAACTTAAATAGATAAAAGTAACTTTTAACATACTGATTTTAACTTCTTCTTCTTTCAGGCATTTGAGGATAAAGTGCCGACAAACAATGTCAGTGAAAGCCTAAACGCGATGATGAAAAGGGACACGGATGGCAAGGAAATGCCACAGGATTTATTGGCTTTACGTTTACTGGAGTTACAGATGGAATCCGGAGGAGAAATGTTACGAGGCTACAAGGGCCTTGGAAACTATAGACTGAAACAGGACAGTCCATTCAAACAAAAACCACCTCCTTTTGTGCTACCGGCATACTCAAGAACTCCAGCAACATCAATTGCAAAAGATGTTAGAGAATTGAACACGAAAAATCCTATACCAGCTTCTACTAAAGAGCTAGCTGATCAATGTGTTAAAGGAAGCTTGGTACACACAACAGCTGTGCCAGGGACTTGGGTTGTCCAAAATATAAATGACGGATCCCCCAACATGGTAACGAAAACAACTAAAGGAAAATATTCTTGCTCTTGCAAGTCCTGGGGATCCTGCTATCACTCTGTAGCTGTGCAGAAACAAAACTTGGATTTCGCAGACGATCATGTCCATGTGTACAAGCTAAGTAATCTGCAAAAACATTCAAGAACTAACCCACGACGAAGTGGACGTAAAGGTGGTTTTCCCAGACAAGCTGTTGACGTAATTGAAGCAGACTCGTCACTGCTAGCAAACAGAAAGTCGAGATACTCTAATATTGAAGAGCAAGCAAGCTCCCAGGTTCCTGTTGACACTTCTGCCTTAGATGAAGAACCAATTTTTGTCTTAGATGAAGAACCAATTTCTGACTTAGGTGAACAACCAATTCCAAAGTCCACCTTAAGTCCTGTTGCTAAATCATTTGCTTCCTACAGCAATGTAAAAGTTCCTGAAAAGCTACATGTTGGAGCTTATAAAGAGCACACAGAAAGAATGAGGCACCTTTTAAAGGACCAATTCAAATGTCTGAATCCACATAACAAGGATTGCTGGTTGAATGACGACGCAGTTGACTACACATCAATCCGGATAATACAGGAGTGTGGGTTGGAAGACAGGGTGGCATACATTACGTCACAAGAATATCAACAAGCTCTCGTAGGGTTGCATAGGAACGACCATAGTGACGTTTTGAGAACTACATCAGCTTTGAGCCTAATGAACAAAGATCTTGCGCTGGTGGGTCTGTCCAACGCACAATACAGTGAGCAGCCAGTATTAGTTCAAAAAGTAATGTCACATATTATTCCTGGAAATCATTGGATGCTTGGTGTTGTCGACTTCAAGAACAAAGACATGATGATTTTCGACTCAATGCACAAACAACAGAGGGATGAGCAATTAAGAGTGTTACAAGTAATCACTGAAGCAGCTCATGTTAATGCTGGTGTCGAGTTTCATGAAGAAGAGTGGGGGAAGACGATGGCAACTGATGCCTATCGTCAACTTAACGGAAATGATTGCGGACTATTTGTTCCTTTGCATATAGTTTCCGCTATTGATGGAAATAAGTGTACTAAAAAAGTTACAAGAGACTCAGCGCAATTACGTCGATGGGCTTTGGGAGTCCTATCAGATTGTCCTGTTGCCGAATCGACATCAAATGCCTTCGTTGACCGCGGCAATTGCATCACAAGCCGTCATAGACAACGTGCAAATGAGCACAAGTTTTCTACAACCGTGACCACTAAAATCGTATCGGATAACAAGCCGTGTTTTGACAACATTTCAAACGTCTTCCAACCAAATGAAGAATGGATTGAGTGCGCAAAATCAGACTGCTCAGGTGATGACGCAAGTACGTCGAAATATGAAACACAACTTCTTTGCGTAGGATGCCGTAGTTGGTATCACCAAAAATGTACCGAGGTCGAGGTCCCTCCAAATTATTACGTCTGCCCTCGATGTGTATAACTTTATTTATTCTTGTTTCTGTAAAGTTTCATTTAACTTAGTTTTCACCTTTTAGTATTGCTTAACAATTACAATATTTACAATTTATGTTTTTTTCTTAGGAACAAAATTAAACTCAGATGATGATCTATTAAATTTTGATGTAACTGATTGTGACCCATTATTTTACAAAAGTAAGCGTACTAGAATTTTCTAATTCATATAATTAAAATTCCAACAAATTATTAATAGCTGAAGCTGGGAAGCGTCTAGTGAAGTCTTCGGAAATAAATCCGAAGCTCATTAAAAAGCATTTTAAATTAATTAAGCCCCAATTAACTTCAATGTTTCAACAATACATGAATGAGCCGTACAGATATGGAGCTAAAGATTGGCTGTAAGTTTGCATGAAATTGTAGAATCATTCTGTAAAACCAAAATTTTGTTAAGGTTTTTCTCAACTAACTCTCCGTTCAGTAAAGAACAGAAGGAAGTTATTAATAATGAAATGGAAAATTGGACAAAGAAGGTTACCACTGGGGACACTGACACTAACACTGTATATGGCTTATGTAGTTTTAAGTCAACAATCGCAGACTTCCATGCTCAGGTTTTGCTTCATGGTACAATCAATTCATTGTCCTTTGATGAAGCCGTAAATGACTATGCAGCGAAGGTAATTTTGTAATTTATGCAATATATCAAAAAGTAATTTGTGTTTAAATATTTCATAGCAATCAGCGAAAGAAAAATTTGAGCAAAGTTTACTCTCTGGACTTTCAGCCAAGGTTGAAGAATTGAAAGAAATTAATAGAAACGAATGAATGAATAAATACCTCTTTTGTATTAGTCTCATTTCATTTAAAATTGAAATAGAATTCGAATGGAATATTGAAAATTTCCAAGCATTGCCAACCATTGCCACACATTTCCGAGCATTTTCCACCATAGCCACACGATGCCACCTGTTTCCAACTATTGCCACACGATGCCACCTGTTTCCAAGCATTTCCAACTATTTCCCACCAT